>PVJA010037955.1:0-20044 GCA_004027025.1 Myocastor coypus
CATGGGTGTGCCACCATGCCCGGCCCAGTAATAAGATCTTGTACTCTTCAAATACCAAGAAGGAAGAATGTATACAGATGTGTTTTTTCTCTCAGAATGTTTTCCTCCGCCCCTTTGTTGTATATGTGTTTGTCTGTTTTTGAGATAAGGTTTCACTGTATTGCCCAGGTTAGTTTTAAACTCCTAGGCTCAAGTGATTCCAAATGGGAAGGTAGGTGCACCCACACTCCCCAAAATGTTTCCAACCTACAACTGATTGAATCTGCAGATGTGGAGCCTGCATATGGAGAGCAGATAATACTTAAATTCTACTGTTTCGAGGATATAGCACATTTTCAAAAACCATTAACCATTGGTGGCTACTGCATTTGTTTCCACTTTCATGCTTAGCAGTGATGGTGTTGTAACTACCATGCAAATAGTAGGCCCATACAAGCCAAAGGAAAGCAAGAGTTGTGGAAGCGACACTTTGCTGGACATGGTGCCAAGGATAAATAGTTCATATGCCAAGAAAATTATAGAGGAGTGTTGCATGTTTCCTGAGTGGTTCCCTAAGAGTGAAATTCCCTATTTTTGAATCCCTGTTCTCTTCAGTCTTTCTGGATTACAAGGCCCTAGAAAGCAGGGTTTCTGTCTTCTACTTCATAATTGGTGTGGGCTATAATTTCCCCCTCCCTGCAAAATGTTTTTTACTGCAGAAACCCCGAGACTCTTCAGTTGAAGTTCGCAGTGACTGGGAGGTGAAAGAGGAAATGGATTTCCCTCAGCTAATGAAGATGCGTTACTTGGAAGTTTCAGAGCCGCAGGACATGTGAGTTGCATCTCACTTTCTACCGTGCCCCTCGGCATGTGAACAGACGGCTGAAGAGGAGTACTCCCCTAGGCTATAGTAATTCCAAAAAAAACCCCTTTTCTTTCCTTTAGTACCGAGGATTGAACTCAAGACCTTGTACTTGCCAGGCAAGTGCTTATTATATTGAGCTATCTCCCTAACCCCCCCCCAAAAAAAAAACTTTAAAGCCACCTAGGAGACATTACATAAGATACTATAATAATGAGTATATTGCTTAAAAATCAAGACCAATGGGAAAAACACAAGGAATTTTACTACTACTAAATTGCAGATTTCTTCAGTTTTCTGGTACCCTTAGGAAAGGATAAATAAAATTAAGGCGTACAGCTCTTAAAGAGATAGGAAAGAAAGCAGGAAAAAAATGCTAATACTCAACTGCAGAGTTTTTTTAGTTTTTTGTTTTTTGGTTTTTGGTTTTTTGTTTTGTTTTGTTTTGTTTTGTTTTGTTTTTTTGAGCTTCTTGGTATTCTGACCAGCTGCACATGAAGGCTAAGTTACAAAGCTGTGGGGCAGACAGGGACTCCACAGGTCTAAGGAAACTGCCTCTTGGGTCTAGCAAAGGGCAGGTGAATGGGACTGGCTTTGGGGGAACCAGAGCAGTGGGCCAGAAGTTTACCTTCCTGGGGTCCTCACTGGCCACTGCTTTCTGCACCTCCACTCCCTGTCTTTCAAGTGGGGAGGTTGTGCTGGGCAAGATTTGCTTGCTGTTTCTGTGTCACATCCAGAGTTAGGTGAGAGGGAAGGGACAGAGCTGGCACTGAGAAGTCTGCTCTTGTTCTAGTTGTAGGACACAGTTCTCTTTCTTTTATATTAGCCTTGTTGGACAAGATTGCCACTTCCATGGCTTAAAAGGAAAGGCGGTGTCCTTCCATTTGACTTGTATCTTGCCTGTTCCCTCAGCGAGTGTTGTGGCGCCCTAGAATACTATGACAAAGCCTTCGACCGCATCACCACAAGGAGCGAGAAGCCATTACGGAGCATCAAACGCATCTTCCACACTGTCACCACCACGGACGACCCTGTCATCCGGAAGGTGTGTGCCACTCTCCCCATTAGGCATGTTGCCGTTTCTATAGCTGAAGCCTTAGAAAGCACAGAGTACATGAGAATACTCCACGGGCATCCCTCCTCCATGGCGATTGCTTGGGATCCGCCCCATACCAAAATCCATGCACGTACAGTCCCATAAATGCAGTAGAATTTCTACATACCCCACGCATGAATAGGCTTCTATATACTTCACATTAGGCTCAGCCTGCGCTGAAGGTGGGATTGGCACAGCATGTGGTGCCGGGAATCCAACCACAGTCCCTGCAATTGCCTTTCCTAAGCAGGCACTTTAGACCGCTGCACCATCTTGCTGGCCCCATGTCCAGAATACTTCTTAAGGAAACATAATTGCTATTAAATAGTTGCTATCCAGCACTATCCAGGGAATGATGCAAGAGGAGGCCTATGCATGTTCAGTACAGCTGGCTTTCGGGGGATTTTTCCCCTTAATATTTACTTGGACCTGCAACTGCAAAGCCCACAGATGCAAAAAGCAGCTGCTTGTGTCCAGGCTGAGCTCTTGGTTGTGATGCTTCTAGATGCACTTCAGTTAGATGGCTGCTGTTGGGAAGCTAGGCTTGAGTCTGAGCCCTGCCATCCCAATCAGCTTTGTTAACCTCAAGCCTTAGTTTTCTTATTCATAGAGAGGGCATGTGCTTAGCCATGGCCACTGGGCAGGATGCAAGGCTTCCTGAGCACCTGGCATGCACTGGCGAGCGCTCATGACTGGTGGTTCCACTGTGGCTCAAGACAGTGACTGTAGAGAGTGGCTGCCATGCGCTGCAGCCACCTCAGGGTAGTGGGGGAGAGTATATCCTTCCTACCTGTGTCAATGGCAGTCAGACCTTGGGATTTCACACCTTCCTCCTTTGTCCCTGTAGCTGGCAAAGACTCAGGGGAATGTGTTTGCCACTGATGCCATCCTGGCCACTCTGATGAGCTGCACCCGCTCTGTGTACTCCTGGGACATTGTAGTCCAGAGAGTCGGATCCAAGCTGTTCTTTGACAAGAGGGACAACTCTGACTTTGGTAAGAAGCCTTCCTGAGGAGCAGATCAGATGCTGCAAATGTTCTTGATGTCCAGAACAATTGTTTGACCCTCGAGCATGATGAGAAAGTGGTTTCTCTTCACTGGGGACTGGACCAGCATGTCTGAACCTCTGCCACTCCTGAGGGACACAGAGACAGGACTGCCCCTCACAGCACCTCAGGGCTTCAGCCTTCTAGATCCTTACATACCCACTACTGTGCCTCCAAATTTTATTCATTTGCATAACATTTTCCTAGCTGTTGCTACCTCTCAGACCCATCTGCAGTCTAATATTTTTCTGTAAAGTTATGCTACTTTTTGTTTTTTTCTGAGACAGGGTCTCGTTATGCATTTCAGGCTGGCCTTGAGTTCACTTTTGTAGCTCAGGTTGGTCTTGAACTTGCACCAATCCTGCCTCAGCCTCCCAAGTGCTAGAATTAGAGGCATGCGCCACCATGCCCAACTAAGGTTTAAGAGCGTGTGTGTGTAAAACCAGGAATCGAACTCAGAACCTTGCACTTGCCAGGCAGGCACTTGTGCCCCAAGCTATCTCCCCAGCCCTTGGGTATGTTTTGTGTTTTATTTGTTTGTTTGTTTGTTTGTTTTTTGAGACAAGGTCTTGCTATGTGGTTAAGGCTGGCCTTGAGTTCATGGCTGTTCTGTCTCAGACTCCTGAGTGTTGAGTGTTGAGATTGCAGGCATGCACTGCCATGCCCAGCACTGCTTATGTGTTTATAAAGGAAAGAAATACACATGCATGCATTTTATACCATACTTGTGTGTATATATCCATGCACTATAAATGAAGACCACTTCATTCAGAAAATCATAGCAGTCGAAGCCTTGGTTCTTTCTTTTGTTACAAAGCTAATGATATAAAACTTGTTTTTAGGAATCCAGAAATAATGTAATAGAAAAAATGTTACAACTGTGTAACTAATTTTTTATAATAATGAACATTGAACCTAGGACCTTATGTTACTAGGCAAGCACTCTACCACCAACCCCTTTTAATTTTTTATTTTGAATCAGGATCTGACTAAGTTTCTGGGATTGCCTCAAAACTTGCAGCCCTCCTCCTTCAGACTCCCAGTATGAGCTTGCAGGCATGTGATTGAATTTGTTATGTCAGGCTATCTGGGACTGCTCACCCCACCCCAGCATGTATCCCCCGAGGAGCTCTCCTTTAGCAGGCCATTCTTTGGAGGAAAGGCCACTGTGGTTTGCAACTGTATACCTCCCTGGGTGCTCTTCATGTTCTCAGTGACTCTTGTGGCATAGATGGGTAATGATGTCCCTGCTTTCCCAGACCTCCTGACAGTGAGTGAGACAGCCAACGAGCCGCCTCAGGATGAAGGTAATTCCTTCAACTCACCCCGCAACCTGGCCATGGAGGCGACCTACATCAACCACAATTTCTCCCAGCAGTGCTTGAGAATGGTAAGGAGACTTGACCTTGTGGGATGGGTCATGCAGGAAAGCCAAAGTGCAGGCTTATAGACTGTGAAAAGCTCGGACCTCCGCCTGCCTGACTCAGCCCTGGTCCACCTCCTGACAGCTCTGGTATCAGACCTTTCCTCTGTAAAGCTACAGTGTGATCCTGCCTCACTCAGAGTCGCACACAGTTGCGAAAACAAAGTCCTGCCCTTGGGCAGCTTCAATGTCATTGCATGCAGTGGCCTGCACTGCAAGGACAAGGGGGCAGGAGGGCTAGGCTGCTGATGGTTAGGATTCTCAGGTGCTGAGCCTCTTCAGGAGGAAGAAATGGAGCTGGGCACAACATCCACTGTGACTAAGCAGGCTGGGTCTGGTTGATTGGGCTTGGGGACAGTGTTAGCACTGTATCATGACAGCTGTTGTCATTTTTGTAGGGGAAGGAAAGATACAACTTCCCCAACCCAAACCCATTTGTGGAGGATGACATGGATAAGAATGAAATTGCCTCAGTTGCTTACCGGTACGTTGTCCCGTGGGGAGCATGTCCCTGTCCTGGTGGATGTGCAGAGGACCACTAGTGAGTCACCTTGCTCCTTCCTTGCAGTTACCGAAGGTGGAAGCTTGGAGATGACATTGACCTTATTGTTCGCTGTGAGCATGATGGCGTCATGACAGGAGCCAACGGGGAAGTGTCCTTCATCAATATCAAGACACTCAACGAGTGGGACTCCAGGGTGAGGTTCTGCCTGGCGCACTCTCCACGCCGCCATTCTGGGCCCTACCATACTGTCATGGGCCTCTTGGCATGCCGTTTCTCTTCCCTTTCCTTTCCCACAGAGCTACTAGCCAGGGGGTGCCTTGCAAGATTTTTCCTCCCCTTAGTTTCTCACTGACAGAATAAGAGAGCTTACTGCTGATTCTTCACGCAGGGACCGGCACGTCCCTCCCAGCACTCTCTTCTCTCCTCTGTTCTGATCTCCCCTTGGCCTCTGCTCTGTGTGCTGCTGACTTTGATCTCCCTTTGTTATCTGGGTCGCCAGTTCTGTGCGCCTCGAGGCTCTACGCCTGCCACTGCCTCTTCAGCCTTTCAGTTCCTTTCTCCAACTCCTTCAGTTACTGAACTCAGAGACACTGAGATCCCCTCAGAGCTGACCCTTGCAAGGCGCCTTGAAAGAGGCCTGGGTCCCCCTCCCCACCCTTTGCGCCCTGCCTCCTGCTGCCTCTCAGCCCTGTTGGGCTGCTGCTGCTTTCTCAAGCTGCTCAGGTTCATGTTCCAAAGCAGAGATAGCATGAGCAGCCACTGTGCAGAATAAAGGACACAAGAGGGTGGCAGCCTGGGCCCAGCTGCAGAGTGGCTCCCAGGGTGTGGTAGAGAGGGCCCTTTCATCCTGATTCCTGATGCCACACCTGCGGAACGCACAGTAAGGTTTGCTGGGCCATGGCCCTGGGGCTGGACTCCACTGTGAGCTCTGTAGCGTTTGGTTTTACAGCGCCTGTGCCTCTTTGCCCAGGGCATCCGTTACTACATTGTTCCAGGTTTGCATATCTCTGTTGTCTTTGCTGAGCTCCCTTCTTTGGCTCCCAAGGGAACCTTCTGTTTGGGTCAGTCCGTTCCACAGCCCCCCTTGACCACAGTATGAAACTTCACAGAGGCTTGTATTTGTTCCCAGACTTCATCATGGATTAGCAGAAACTTGGTGGCTTCAGACCACATCCAGCGGTTATGTTAGCTCATGGTGTTGTCTGGCAGGGGGTGCCACACCCTGGGCTTTTATTCTCCACTGGGGGATCCAAAAGGCTGAAATCAAGGGGTCAGTAGAACTGAGCACTGGAAATTTGAAAGAAATCTGCTGAAACTCATTCTAGCTGGTGGCAGAGTTCACTTCCTCACAGTTACACAGCTGAGCCCCCTGCTCCTTTGCTGACTCAGCAGGGGCCTCTGACCTCCTGGGAAGCACTTCATTCCGATCCTGTGTTTCCCAAGCCAGCAGTGACACAGCACATGTTTGGCTCTGACCTCTGCACCCACACCCCAGTCTCCTGCCTTTGGGGAAGACCCACCCACAGCCTGTCTTACTGCTTTGGCCCTACAGGCTACGGAAGCCCATTGGCACACTGTATGAGTTAACGTAAATCTTGTCAGTACCACAGGTTGCATCTGCAGTGCAGGAGACACAAGGGTCATTGTGGTCATCTTAGGCTGCTGCCACCCCGAGCCAACTGAATTCTGCAAAAGGATTCTCTGACCTAACAGTTCACACATGTTTTCTGATAATACACTGTTCAATCCTTCAGGATTTCCTTTGCAAGAACCAAGAAAGTTGAGGAACCCCTGCCTAGTGGCCCTTGACCATTCATTCACTTTACTCTGGTCCAGTCCAGTTTCCCACACTATACATAGGGTGACGGGGAGCTGGTTCGATAGCTCAGTAGATTAAAGCACCTGCCTAAAGGGACCTGGGGTATGCCTACCCAGCCCTGCCCCTGCCCCTGCCCTAGGGTATGCAGAAACAGCAATTGAGACTGGGTGTGGTGGCATGGCCTTGTAAGTCTAGGGCTTGGAGGCCGAAAACAGAGGGTTATCATTGGGTGTCCGAACTGTGTAGTGAGCCTATAGACTATATACTAAATGCATTAAGAAAAAACAATGTGTTGGAGATGTCTGGGTCCCCAGTTGTCACTGTGAGGGTGCATGTGGAACATCAGTCTGTAAGTCCCTCACCTGTGGCAGATCTCTGCCCTTGCCCAAGGCTGTCACAGCCGGTCCTTCCCACCATGCAGCTCAGACCTGGACCTCCATCCGTCCTGCTCTCCCCTGCTTGCCTGTGAAGCCCGTTGTCACCACTAATGTGACCTGCATCCATCCCTTCTAGATGCACTCTTGGAGGAGAGAATTGGGATCTTGTTGAGGGCTTGGTGCACACACTTCTGTGCTTCCTTCCCCACGTCCTAGTCAGCAGGCAAGCGGACCCTGTGGCCACCACAGAAGCCCCTGGCGCCCTGGGCATGGGCCTTACTATTTTTCTTCCATAGCACTGTAATGGTGTTGACTGGCGGCAGAAGTTGGACTCACAGCGTGGAGCTGTCATCGCCACCGAGCTCAAGAACAACAGCTACAAGCTGGCCCGATGGACCTGCTGTGCTCTGCTGGCCGGGTCTGAGTACCTCAAGCTCGGGTGAGAATCCTGTCTGGGGCCAAGGACCAACTCGTGAGGAGGGTATGGGAGGGTGACTGTGTTCTGTCTTCTCCTTGGGGAGAACAACAAACCACGTGTCACCACTTAGCTGTCATTTAAGCCCAGTGTTCCCATCCCTGGGCTGTGTTGTCCCAATTATGCATCTCCTGCTGCACAGTTACGTGTCCCGGTACCATGTGAAGGACTCCTCTCGCCACGTCATCCTGGGCACCCAGCAGTTCAAGCCCAATGAGTTTGCCAGCCAGATCAACCTGAGCGTGGAGAATGCCTGGGGCATCCTGCGCTGCGTCATCGACATCTGCATGAAGCTGGAGGAGGGCAAGTACCTCATCCTCAAGGACCCCAACAAGCAGGTCATCCGCGTCTACAGCCTGCCTGATGGCACCTTCAGCTCGGATGAAGACGACGAGGAGGAAGAGGAGGAGGAGGAAGAGGAGGAAGGTGTGTGGCCCAGGAGCTCTGTGGGCTAGAAAGGAGGGAGGGCCAGAGCCACTCCTGTTGTAAAGGGACCCCACCTGCGAGCTGTCTTCCAGCCTCCCCAGCTGGAGACTGAGGCTGCAGCGCTGCCCTGCAAGGCCCAGCTCCTGAGTGAGGTGTGGAGGATTCCTGAGAGGTTCAGGTAGGAAAGCGGCCTCATGTCACAGCACTGCTCATCTCCTAATGTTTTGTGTCTTTCAGAGGAAGAGACTTAAACCAGACTGGAACTGGAGTTTAATTCTGCCGGTCCTGGGAGAGTCTGTGCCTAGGGCAGAGTCTGTCTGCTTCCCTCTCTCTGCCGGTTGGAGATGGAATAAAGTTGAAGTCTGCATTGTTGCTTTCCTCGTGACTCCTTTTAGGATGTACAGCCCTGCCCTCTCGACTGTGGCCTTGGAGGGTCCCATCACATGTTCTTGGGCATTGTTGGACATACATTCCTGCTATCGGGATGTTCCTAGTGTTTTGTTCTGGCACCCCTTGAAAGGAGTCTTTCCTGGCTGAAGGCAGGCCATTTGCTACTATCTCTCGCCAACCTGCAGCCCAGTCCACGGGATGAACAAGGCCAAGCAAGTGATACTGTTGGATTCATTCTGTCCTCAGAACCATGAGGTGACACTCCTATTTTATTTTTGGTGAATATTTTGCCTGGCCTGTCAGGCTCTCATAACTTTTTCTTTTTCTTTTCCTTTTTTTTTTTTTTTAATTCGTGTGTTTGCCATACAAAGCTCCAGGTTTTTTTAGAGAGGCAGTAGTACAGGCTGGCTTGGCCTCCAGAGTGCTGAAATTACAGGTGTGTGCTGCCACCTAGCTAGAGCTCCAAGTCTTGAGCAGTAGAAGCCTGCTTTGGAACTGCTGTATGCCCATAGCAGAGTAAGATGTGGTCACCTTGGTGACTATGAAAGACGGGATCTGCCCTGGAGTTTTTCTCTGGTATTGAAACAGTGAAGAAAATTGGGGGCCAGTGAGATAGCTCAGTGGTCTGAAGCGCCAACTCAGGCAAGCTTAGGCAACTGCAGAGACCATGGTTTGATCCCCAGTACCACATGCTGTGCCAGCCCCCACCCCCAGGGCAGACTGAGCTAGCAATAAATAAAGATATATATATATATATGTATGTATGGGCTGGTGAGGTAGCTCAGCAGTCTAGAACACCTGCTTAGGAAAGCTTAGGCAACTACAGGGACTGTGGTTTCCAGCACCACATGCTGCGCCAGCCCCATCCCCAGGGCAGGCTGAGCTGGTCATAATATTAAAAAAATAAATATTTCTTAGTGGGTTTGCAGGACTGAGTGGTCGGGAAGTTCTACAGCTGCACTTAACAAGAGAACCCTTACCCTATTATTTCTTAAAAGCCTTTTTGCAAAAATCTGTTCACAGGGCTGGAGATAGCTCAGTGGTCTAAATGCCCGCCTGGAAAGCACAGGATTCAGGTTCAATGTCTGGTACGACATGCCATGCCAGCCCTAGAACCTTGAGTGCACTATGCCAGTCACTGAAACTGGGCTTGGTGGTACATCCATGTAATCCCAGCGCTGGGGAAGCCGAGACAGGAGGAACACTAGGAGTCTGAGTTGAATAAAAGATTTTTTTTTAAAGAATTTTAAGACCAGGTGTGGTAGTGCATGCCTGTGCATGCGCTTGGGAGGCTGAGGCAGGAGGATTGGTGTGAGTTTGAGACCAGCCTGGGCTACAAAGGTGAGTTCAAGGCCAGCTTGAAGTGCATAGCGAGACCCTGTCTCAAAAAGACCAAAAGAAAAAAAGAAAGAATTTTAAATCTGTTAACAGATTATACTATGTAAAAGAACAAAGCTTGAACATAGGTCAGACCTTCAACTGCATAGAGGCATGTTAGTCACTCAGAGAATGTCAGCCTAAAAGTTTATAGAACAAGTCGGGTGTGGCATGCCTGTAATCCCAGCACTCAGGAGGCTGAGGCAAGAGGATTGCTGCAGGTTTGGGGCCATCTTCAAGAACAAAGAGGGATGGCCAGATAGCGCATTAAAGCTCCTGTTCAGGCAGCCCAGGGACTGGTTCAATCCCCAGCATGCTGTGTCTGTCCCGCCCAGTTATGCTGAGATAGGTGACTTGAGACTGGGTGTGGTGAAGTCCCGGCACTTGGGAGGGCGAAAACATGGTCACTACCAGTCCAATCCGTGTAGTGAGACCCTGTAGACCCTGTTTAAAAAAAAAAAAAAAAAAAAAAAAAACTTAGAAAACCAAAATTTTAAAACATTGAAAACAAGGGTTTTTTTAGCTCTACGTTTACCTAGTCTATCTCTCTACCCTTCAAGACAAAGCAGCAAAGTAAGAAATTATGACATTCAGCTATGTCCAGAATTTCCACTCACTGGAACCAAAGATCATTTTGAATCCCCAAAGACCCTTACATGACTAAAGCTGCCCTTGAAGTCATCATGGTTCCTCTATGAAACTGACAGGTTCAGGCCTTAGTATGAATTGCTACAGTCACCACAGTGGTCATCCCTATTATGGCCGATGCTCTTAAAACAAAAGACCACTTTCCCCCGCCTTGTCCAGCTCAGCCCAGGACATAATCTTTCACCCTTCCCACCGTCTGAGGGAAGATCCCCAGTCAGTTTCTCAGATACATCTAGACACTCCCTCCTTCAATCTCCTCCCTTGGAAAAAGGTCATAAAAGCCTCAGCCTCCCTTTGTCCAACTCCAGAGAAGTTCTTATCTTCCCCAAATTCTTTCCATGTCCTACAAGAAAATACAGCCCCTTTCCCTTTTTCCTTCTGCCTGTTTCTCTGCTGTGCTGTTCACTTGAAAACACCTATCAGAAACCAGAACTGATGAGCTCATGATTGAATGAATCCTGAGCTGCCACAGCACCCACCATTTGCAAGTGGGCCTGCCTGATCTCTTCATCAGTGTGCTCCTTTCTGCTTAAAGCGCTTGCCTGTAACCTTTTGTTTTCCTTTCCAATACCACCTTAGTCCAGGCTGCACAGGGCCAGGCGCTGCTCTGGCAGCATCTTCTTTCACGTCTTTCATGCACACTGTCTATGGGTTTTGATTCCAGGCTCCATCTTTTTTCACAGTGATCTTGGAGCAGGACCTAGAGGCATCACCTGCAGATGTCCCATGGGGAACTAAAACGAAGGTGAAGCCTGTCTGTCTCGTTACCTTAGAACTCATTACTCAGATCCCTACTCAACTGTGTACGCAGGCATTGAAGTCACTGAAGGAGTACTTGGGAGCCCACTTACCAAGCCTGTCTCTTGTCTAAGGCCACCAAAATGAGAGTAATTCCCAGGGCTTGAGAGAACACCCACTTGCCACATCCCAGACCTCTGGGAGTAATGTCTAGCAGTGTCCACCTTGGATTCTAGGGAAAGTGGAGCCTCGCACCACATCCCATGATGAGGTCACCCTAAGCAGGATAGTTACCCCGCCAGAGGAACCTAGCTCCACCCCTGTACAGGAGTTTTCATGATGGAAACCAAGTTGTACCTGAAACTAGGACAGCTCCCAGAACCTCAACTGAGATAGCAGTCAACCAGAGGCGTCGCCCACACTGCCAGTTACACGAAACCTGAAATTACACAAACCCCCAGCCCTTGCCTTTGTTCCCCTTTTCTGCAAAACCCTGAAGCTACCAGGCCCTGGAAGCCAGGTCCTGAGCCTCTGTCAGGGTTTCCTATTAAGGCCATGTTAATCATAAGCGCCTTTTCTTCTGTCACCACTGCCCAGTCTGTTGGGACTTCCAGAGCTGAGGCCCAGGGAATAATCTTAAGCAATTCATGTCCCCTCTAAGCCTACATTTGGCCAGCCACCAAGCTACACGCTGGAAACAGCCTTCCTCTGGCATAGGTGTTACAAACTCCAAGTGATAAGGGAGCTGGAACTCCCATCCCCGTTGGATGTCAGGTAAACCGAGTGCACATTCCCTTAAATAAGAGAATAAATTCAAAAAATAGCAAAGTTTAAAAGTAGGAGAACTTAGAGATAGCTCCTAAGAGGCAGGAAGGAACTCAAAAGTGAATTGCCCACAAGTTCCATTTCTCAAAGAAAGTTTTATAGAGCAAAGTCATGAGGTGGGTACAGGGTGGCACAATCTATGATGAACCAATCAGATGGGAAGTTCAGCCGTGTAAGTGACGTTGATCCAGTGGGGAGCAACACATGCATCAATTACACGCAGAAAGAACCAGGACCTTTTTTTAGCAGAGATCGGTCAGGTCTTGTCACCCATCTACGTGACTGATGTCTGTCTAGATCTTATTGGCCCAGGCGATGTCAAATATACTCTTTAATTTCCTACTCATCCCCTAAAGAGACAATGTAGCCTGGTCATCCTGCTTTTTTCTTGGCACCTGGCCTTCCCTAAGTGCCGGAGCCCCCGTCTGACTATCTAGAATATTTCCACCTAACTTTCTGTGCCTCTCCTGGTTGCTGGAAGCCCAGATCAGCCTTAACTGTTACTCTGTAAACAATACACTTGATCAGTGTGGCAAATCCCTAACTGGTTTATGCATTCCAGCTGAATTCACCACCTTGAGATTCCAGTCCCACAATAGGTGCCTAGCCAAGTAGTTCCAAATTACTTAGTCTTTGGCTATATTTGGGGGGCAATATAAAAACTGGAATTATCTCTAAATATATGTTCCCATCCCACACAGGGGAAGGCAGGAATTGTAAAAACAACCGTGTTGCAAAGTGAGTTCAAGGCCATCCTGAATTAAAAACCTTGTCTCAAAATATTTAAAAAAAAAAAACAAGAATCTTACACCTGTCCCACCCAATCTTGCATTCCTGCCACCCAACCCTGTCCCCTAAGCCCCCCAACTCCTAACCCCAGCCCCCACCATGCACGGCAGAGCACGTGCGCACCTCTCCCGCCTGGCCAGCCCCTCCCGACGCGCAGCACGCCGGGCACGTGACTCCAGCCCCCGCTATTGGCCGAGCGCCGGGGAGGGGCGGGGCCGCAGCGGCGACAGAATGAGCCCCTGCGCCTCGCTCTCCCGTGGCCTGCAGCCTGAGTGCCTGCGTTGTTCGGGATACAGGCCCCAGCGGACGGCGGCCCGGTGCGAGAACGCGGCCTGGGCCCCGGAATGTGCGAACAGCTGCTCCTGGCACGGTCATCCACGAGCAGGTGAGAGACCTCGAGTGTGCAGTCTGCAGCCGCAGGTGTGCAGGACGTCCGGGTCACGTGGCCCGGGGCGAGGTTCTCAGGACCACACCTCTATCGGGGGTCTAACCTGGTGGCGGAGGTGTGGCGGTAGAGATCGGTGCTCCTGCTGGGAGTTAGCGCCCTGCCAGAGGAGAGAATTGCAGGAGGTACCTGCTTTGCTCCCCAGAGTGGAGCTACCCTGACAATACGAAGGGAAAGGAGATCCTGGAGATGGGGTGCAGAGTTCCAGGACAGCCGCGCGCCCCAGATCCCACCCGGGGAAGACGGAGCCCCGGCCGCGGAGCTCTCCAAGGCCCGCGCTGCCTCTAACGGGGCGTTCTTCCTCCGGAGCGCGGGGCTCGCCAGGTCCTGAGGCGCGAGGCCTCCCCTCGGGTCTGCCGCGGGATGAGCCTCTCTGCCGAGCTTGGGGGCCCCCTAGGGCTTCTTGTGTGCCTTGCCCTGCACCCTGTCTTGGGTGCGCATACCAAACGGGACTACTGCGTGCTGGGCGCGGGCCCCGCAGGGCTGCAGATGGCGGCCTTTCTGCAGCGCGCCGGCCGGGACTATGAGGTGTTCGAGCGCGCGCCTGCAGCCGGCAGCTTCTTCACGCGCTATCCGCGGCACCGCAAGCTTATCAGTATCAACAAGCGCTACACGGGCAAGCGCAACGCTGAGTTCAACCTCCGCCACGACTGGAACTCTCTGCTCAGCCAGGACCCCCGGCTGCTGTTCAGACACTACTCCGGAGCCTACTTCCCCGATGCGGGCGACATGGTGCGCTACCTGCGCGACTTCGCAGACCAACTGGGGCTCCACGTGCAGTACAACACAGACATTGTCCATGTCACTCTGGAGAAGGACCGGCGGGCCTGGAACGGCCACTACTTCATCCTAACCAACCAGAAGGGCCAGCTGTACCAATGCAGGTAAGGTGTCAGGGGCATGTCATGCTTTGCTGGCACTGATCCTGGGTGTCCAGAGGTTCAGCTCCCTCACTGTCAAGTGTGCCCTTAAAAACTTGGGGTCACATGTTGGAAAATACTGATCGCTTCCTTCCATCGGGATTTGTCGGTCTTCCTGTTCATTTTGTAAGTATGTGGCGTAAACACAGCTTTCATAGCCACAAACCGTTTTTTCTAACCCTGATGAAACAGTGTTCCCAAAGGCCAGGGAATGTAGGGTCCAGTGTCCCCTGAGTATTATGCCAGCCCAGTGGGATTTCAGAACTGAACAAAAATAAGAGGCTCCATGGGCAGCACTTCCAAAGACCAGTTTTAGCCAGGCACGGTGGCACATTTCTATAATCTCAGCACTCAGGAGGCTGAAGCAAGAGGATGCCCATGAGTTTCCCACCTGCCCGGGTTACACAGTGAGTTCAAGCCCAGCCTGAACTACATAGTGAGACCCTGTCTCAAAAAAAAAAAAAAGTTTTGGCTTAGAATGCAACCTAATATCCTGTGTGCTTTTGGGAAAGGCACCTTAACCTTCAAAAGAAGGGTAGGAGGCCTGAGGCTCAGAGAAGTTGAGTAATCAGATGCTATCACACAGCAAATATGCGTTGGCACTGCGATCTGAGCTCATATTTTCTTAGTCCAGAGTTCATGTTCTTTCGGCTGCAGCCAGCTGCCTCTGCCATCCTGGCCATTATTTGCACCTAGGCTCCAGGCAGTACTGAGCCAGTGTTTACCTCCCAGATAAAAGGGCCTGGCACTGCTTCTTGCCTGTTGCATCCGAGGCAGGAGAAGTTGTGCCAGTTTGTATGCATGCATCTTAAGTGGCCGTGCCACCATGCAGAAGAATCTAAGAGGAGCAAAGTATCAAGAAAACGGCTCTGTGTGCCTCGTCCCCAGGTCAGTCCATTCTGCTTTGAAACCACTATGGTCAGACTGCTGTACAGGCTGGTGGCACAGGTGTCCCAGCTGCACACCCCCAGATCACAGTCACCCATCAGGGAGCAGGACACCAGAGTTGGACTGATCTGTATGCAGATACTGGCCCTGCTGCCCTGGAGGTCCCCCTCAGCTTCAGGCTGTGGGGCCTGTGTCTCCTCACCCATGAAGCTGGCCACGGAACAGCAGCTCGGGCTTGTGTGGGAGCAGATACCATGGCGCACAAACCCCCGAACACTGGGCTGGCACCTTAGTGCTGCTGGGCTGATGCGTGTACTTGCCGGGCACGACAAGGGGGAGCACAAGGTCAGGCTCTGTGCTCATCCCCCAGCAGGGATCCACTACTGGGTTCAAAGTGAACATTTCTCAGTTTCTTGTAACATTACTGTCTTAGTTACTTTTTACTTGTTGCTGGGACAAATACTTGACACTCAAAATGAAGAAAGGAAAGGTTGATTTAGCTCACAGTTTGTGGAGGTTTCAGTCCATATTTGGCTGGCCCAAGGCTGAGTGGAACAGGGCAGAGAGCATCCCGTTCATGGCGGCAGAACAGCAACAAAATGGTGGCAGAGGCAGCCAATCAATCAGGGCAGCAGAACAACAGTGCTAGTCTGTCTCTCTGTCTCTCTTTATATTGCAGTCAGGCTCTCCACCTCAGCCTATCCACCTTAGGCCACACCCATAATCCCACAAGTACTGAGACCATAATCCCATCAATATTAAAACACATAACCCAGTGGATCATGGATCAAGTCTCAAACTCTAAAAGTCCACTCCCCATGACTCATGAGGCTTTAGGGGGATGACTAGACACAAACCATAACAATTACCTTCTCTGCAGAGTGATGGTAATCCCTGCATCCAGCCCAGAAAGGAAAGTATTCCACTGGGCCGCAGGCTCAGGGGAAAATGGGTGGTCTTTCAGGCATCCTGCAGTGGGTCAGTAAGGGGAGTGGATAAGGGGATGGATGCTCCACTGTTTCCTTAGGTGCCAGCAATTGAAGTGATACACGAGAGGCCACAGAGGGATGTGCACTGAGTGATCTTAGTCTATGAGACTGAGCCATCTTTCCTCTTCCCTCCCCACCCCCACACAGCGTCCTCCTTGTTGCCACTGGCCAGTCAGTCCCCAACCACGTGGACTTCCCAGGCTCAGAGCATGCAGAGGGTTATGAGTCCGTGTCCGTGGACCCTGAGGACTTCGTGGGTCAGAACGTGCTGATCCTGGGCCGAGGGAACTCGGCCTTCGAGACGGCGGAGAACATCTTGGGCGTCACAAACTTTATCCACATGCTGAGCCGTTCCCGGGTGCGGCTGTCCTGGGCCACCCACTACGTTGGAGACCTCAGGTATGCTGCATCCCTGGCTGTGTGCTCCATACCCTGCATCAGCCTGTCTTGCATGACTGGGATGCAATACCTGAGGCTGGACAGCTTAGAAGGAGAAGAGCTTCCTTTAGCTCATCGCTCATTCCTTATGGTGCTGGTTCTAGTAACTCCGCCCACTCCCAGGCCTGCATCACCTCCTAGCACAGCGGTTCTCAACCTGTTGGTCAAGACCCCGCAGGGGTCGAATGACCAAAGCACAGGGGTCGCCTAAAGCCATCGGAAAATGTTATTTATTTGAAATTACAGTTTTGAAGTAGCCACCAAAATTATTTTTTGGTTTGGGGTCACTGCAACATGAGGAACTGTATTGCGGAGTCACAGCATTAGAAAGGCTGAGAACCACTGTCCTAGCAGATGACATCACGGTGACAGTAGTTCATGAGAGGGATATGTCACATGGTGGGACAGGAAGCTGCAACCAGGGCAGGGGCCAGGGTTTTTTTTTTTTTTTTTTTGTCTTTTTGAGACAGGGTCTCATTATGCAGTTCAGGCTGGCCTTAAGCTCACTTTTGTAGCCCAGGCTGGTCTTGAACTTTCCCTGATGCTCCTGCCTCAGCCTCGCGAGTGCTGGGATTACAGGGATCACAGGCATGTGCCTCCATGTCCGGCTAGGGGCCAGGTTTATTTCTTTCATGACAACAGTCTAGCTGCTACTACCGGGGGCTTTCCAAGAAACTCCTCCGTCTCCTCCCAGGAGACTTTGGTGATGTCCCATCAGGCCCTGCATCTGTAAGATACATTGCCTCCCGGACTCACCACATTGGGGAGCCAGCAGTCCACACACAAGCCCTTGGGGCACACGACATCCAAGCCCTCCTCAGCCCTGCTCTGAGTCCCCTTGTCCTCTCCTTGCATTCTCTTGGGCCCTAGAGCCATCAACAATGGCCTGCTGGACACCTATCAGCTGAAGTCCCTGGATGGGCTCCTTGAGTCGGACCTGAGAGATCTGGCCATCGTGAAGGACGCCAGGGGCAAGTTCCACATCACCCTGAAATTCTTCCTGGAGGAGACCAATGCCAGCCAAAGCACTGATGCCATCCCCCTCCCCCAGGATGACAATGACAATTTTGCCATGCGTGTGGCCTACGACCGGGTCATCCGCTGCCTTGGCTGGAACTTCGACTTCTCCATTTTCAACCAGTGAGTACAGCTTGGAAAAGTCCCTTCCTACCCTCCTTGGGGGATGGAATGGTCCTCAGTGTGCCAGGGACAGCAGCTGCATCTGCTCTCAGTCCCGGGTGGCACTGAGCTCGTCAGAATCTTGCCCACCTGTAACATGGTCAGGGCAGCTCAGATATGAAATGTTGAACTTGCACCAAGGCTGGCAGCACAGGGGCCCAGAGCCAGGCTCCGGATCAGCCTGCAGGTCTCTGCTGATACAGTCTGTGAGCTCTAAGAAGGCTACTTTCCCACAGGCACCCCAGTCCTTTATCTTTACGGTAGGGGTATAGTCTCTTGACTGATGGTTATTGCAAGGCTAACAGAAGAGCACTTAGCATGTAGTATATGCTCAATAAAGGGTGCTAAAACTACCTGTAATTATATCTGGAAGAGTTGCTTCCCCAAGCCTGGTCTTTAGATGTTGCTGCCCAGGACTGTGTGAGGCTTGCAGTCAAAGCATCCACCTGGTCTCTCACTTGCCTTTTGGCCACAAGAGGATAAGCGCCTGCCCAGACCCTCTTTCCCCATCAGGTGACAGCAAAGCCAGGCCTCGTGCCCAGCTTGAATTCTGCCCCTGTTCCTGACCTGCTGTGTCCTTGGACTAAGCCACAGTTATTGCTTCTGTGCAGCAGAGAGGGCGGCCCCACCTCTAGGCTTATGGGGAGGATGAGGATGATTAGTGCCGTAAAGCACACTCTGTTGCACCTCGAGCCTGCAGTTCATCCGAGGCAGCTGCTGCATTTAACATCCCTGTTCACTCCAGGTCTCTGCGACTCTCCTCAGGGAGTGAGTTTGGCAGGAAGTACCCACTGATCAGAGCGAGCTATGAGTCCAAAGGAAGCCGGGGTCTCTTTATCCTGGGCACTGCCAGCCACTCGGTGGACTACCGGAAGTCGGCAGGGGGTTTCATCCATGGCTTCCGGTACACAGGTGAGGCTGGCTGGGAGGTCTCCAGTCCTCAGGAAGAACTACTGCCATTATTCCCAGGGCTTCAAACATGCTGTCTATTTCCAGGAGTGTTGACAGCACTACTTATTACAATATCCTTGTCCAGGGCAGGTGACCCAGGGTTTTTATAGCCTCAGCTCAAGTGTAAAAGATACCCATGGGGTGGCAAGGTTGTGGTTACAACCAGTGCCAGCTAAAGGATGCAGTGCTCGACTTGGTCTTCAAAGTCAGGAATTCCCTAGCTCATCTGCTGGAGATTCCATTGGATGTGTCCAGGAAATGGCCTCTCTGTCCTCATAGGCTGCCGTGAGGGCCACAGAAGGTCATGGCTGGGCATTGGGCAGCTGTGAAACATCACACACATGTAGACTTGTTGGGTGATACAAATTTCAGTGAAAGTTGTGATTGGAGAGGCACATGGTGGCGCACACCTGTAATTCCAGCACTTGGGAGGCTGAGACAGGAGGATCACCTTGAGTTCAAGGCCAGCCTGGGCTACAAGTGAGATTCTATCCCAAAGAAAAAAGTTGCAGTTGAATTATATTGATTATATTGATTAGTACTTTTATGAAACTCAGAACTGAAAGTATAAATTTCCTACTTGAAGATGTTTGCAAGTAAAATTCAGAAAGTTTTTTTTTTAGACGTGTTTAGTACAGGATCTGTAGAGTTTCACTGCATAGATTGGACTCATAGTGATCCTCCTGGTTTCAGCCTCCTAAAGTGCTGGGATTACAGGCAAGCACCACCACGCGCAATCTTAGTTTGTCTCAGCATCCCCTAGGGTTGAGGCCAGCATGACACTGAGGATGACAGAAACTTTTTTTTTTTTTTTTGTCTTTTTGAGACAGGGTCTCACTGTGCAGTTCAGGCTGGCCTTGAGCTCATTTTTGTAGCTCAGGCTGGTCTCAAACTCACACCAATCCTCCTGCCTCAGCCTCCCAAATGCTGGCATTACAGGCAGCTATTTTTTAAAAAAATTGATTCATTGCACAAGAATAATACCCAACCATAAATTGCTGCTTTGTGGGATTTTTGTTTTGTTTTGTTTTGCTTTGCGATTAAGGACAAACAGTAGAAAATAAGAGAAAAGCTGGGGGAGATAGCTCAGCATCTTAAGTGCCTAGCTGGTAAGCACAAGGTCCTGGGTTCAATCCTCAGTACAAAAAAAAAAAAAAAAAAAGAAAGAAAAGAAAAATCCTATCTCATTTCTTTGTCACTAGCTTGGTTCAGACATTCTCTGATAATGAGAGAAATAGGGTATTTTCCATAGGCTGATCACTGTGAACACATGGTTCCATGGCGCCTCCAGCTCCTTCCAAGGTGCCTATGACATCTTCAAACTTCGCCGAGAGTGGTGGCACATGCCTGTAATCCCAGCACTTGGGAGGCTGAGGCAGGAGGATTGTTGCGAGTTCGAGACCAGCCTGGGCTACAAAAGTGAGCTCAAGGCCAGCCTGAACTGCATAGCAAGACCCTG
>PVJA010037956.1:6818-20151 GCA_004027025.1 Myocastor coypus
TCCCTCCTCCCTCCCTCCCTCCCTCTCTCCTCTTCACTTTTCTTCTGCTTTTGGCAGTTTCCTTACCCATCTTCAAAAGCCTTTGCCAGATAGCTTAACATGCTGGAAAGAAAGCAGTCCCTGAAACCACTACCTCAGCTTTTCCTTCCACTAAAGGAAGTTGCACTGCAGCTACTTTTTAGAAAATGTTTTTATATTGCTAAGGTTTGATTTTTAATTGTGGAAGAAGTTTGCCCCTGATTTCATGGAAATCACATACTGAGAAAAGCACATGAAGATGAACGGAAGCAAGCGGGACTCTGTCGCCCTGCAGCCATTTCCCCTTTATCAATTTCGGATGCGTGATTTCGCATTACTGAAGGCTGTGTGCTGCCAGAACAGGCTGTTTTGTTCCCTGGAATTCCTTAGAGACGACCCCCTAGCGAGAATCCTGACGCCATTTTGGATTGTTGCTAAGAAGAAGAAAAAAAAAAGAAGAAGAAGAAGATTCCCAAATTCTCTTGTCCTCTTTTCATATTTGTAAAAACTTTTCTTTTCCTCCTACAAGCAAGGGAAAAACATGTTGGGCTGAGCTGGGATTTCGTTCAGTGGGAACAGAACCCTAAAGCGAAGTGGTGTGAAGAAGGCAGGCTATTTTTCCTGCAAACAACTTCTTGAAGTAAAATTGTCTCTCACAGAGCAGAGGCTCCTATTCTGCCCCAGCCACCACTCCCACACACCAGACAACAGGGAGACAAAGGCGGATGGCGAGAGGACGACGGTCCTCTTCTGTTACGAAGTCTTCCTAGAAGCTTCAAATCACTTAGATTAATTTCAAAAGCAAACCTCACTAACCATAAATTGGACAATTAATGCTAAAAAACAGGGCACATAGATGAAAGGACACGTGGTAAATGTAGTTTAAGATCCTGTAATCAGCTGGGTGTGGTGGCGTACGCCTGTAATCCCAGCACTTGGGAGGCTGAGGCAGGAGGATCGGTGTGAGTTTGAGACCATCCTGGGCTACAAAAGTGAGCTCAAGGCCAGCCTGAACTGCATAGTGAGACCCTGTCTCAAAAAGCAAAAAAAAAAAAAAAAAAAAAAAGATCCTGTTAATCATTTTGAGTTGATCCTTAATTTTGATTTTTCTTTCCTAGTATGCTTACCATGGTGGCATGACTGGCAGCCATTTGGTAGACCTTTATGTTGGAGAAATGTGTATCACTTTGTTTTAAGTAGTATCCTGAATATAAGGAACCATTTAGAGTTTATGACTCTAAATACTAAAACTTCAAAATAGCCAGGGGCTGGGAAAATAGTTCAGTGGTAGCATACACGCTTAGCACACTTAGGATCTGGGCTCAATTCATAAACAAGTGAATGAATGAATTACAAATGAATATGACAGTAGTATAGGCTGGGCTATGTAGAAGCAAACCTCATTACAGAAGTGATTAAGCTCATTTTTTAAAAAGAGTAAGTGTCTTAGTTACTCTTTACTCTTTGCTGGGACAAATACCAGACACTCAAAATGAAGGAAGGAAAGGCTTATTTATATTTAGCTCACAGTTACTGGAGGTTTCAGTCCATATTTCGCTGGCTCAAGACTGAGTGGAACAGGGCAGAGAGCATCCAGTTCATGGTGTCAGAACAGCAACAATCGTGACAGAGGCAACCTACCAACCAGGGGAGCAGAGAGCAACAGTTTCAGTCTGTCTTTTTTTTTTTTTTTGTCTTTTTGAGACAGGGTCTCACTGCACAGTTGAGGCTGGCCTTGAGCTCACTTTTGTAGCCCAGACTGGTCTCGAACTGGCGCCAATCCTCCTGCCTCAGCCTCCCGAGTGCTGAGATTACAGGCATGTACCACCACACCTGGCTATCAGTCTGTCTTGCTTTATGTTACATTCAGGCTCTCCGCCTCAGCCTATCCCATAATCCCAGAAGTAGTCAGATCCATAATGCCAGCAATACTAAAACACATAATCCCAGTGGATCATGAGTCAAGTCTCAAAATCTATAGAAGTCCCTGCCCCAGGATGGCATGAAGCTTTGAGGGGACTAGACATAAACCATAATAGTAAGCAACATATCAAAAGAAAAAACTACAATTTGTGTCTTCCCAATAGACTTTAAAATAATGTCCAGATAACTGTGGATAGTGAGAAAATGTGCCAGGAAACATCCTGCAGTACTCAGGAATAAATTAACTTCATCTATCGGCAAGGCAAAATATTCACTAAATATTACTGATAATATTCCAATGACAGTCCCTAATTTTTTTCCACTTTCTGTTTGTGCTATACGATAGAAGATGATATGGGGACATCTCTTTACAGATAAGAATCAATAAAGATTCTATGGACTAAAGAAATTGGCAGAACAGGAGTGAGAAGGCACAGCTGAAATAGCAGACTCTGCTGGGCCGTGCGGCCCTGCCAGCCCAGCACCCTGAGGAGCCGAGGCAGGAGCACCACAGGCCCGAGCCCAGTGCTGGCACGCGAGCGAGAATTTGTTTCACAGAACAAAGTAAAATGAAACCAACAAAACCTGGGGATGGTTGGCTGCAGGAACAGGCATCAGGTTAAGGGGTGTGGGGGCTCTGGGCTGTGGTGCAGCGGTGCAGGGGTGGCCAAGCAGTGTCCTGGAGCCATCAGTAATTAGCCATTGTAAGCTAGCTCACTCAAAGTCGTACTCACACCCCATCAGTAACATTGCAGGGTAAGTACAACCAAGGACAAAAGGGAAACCTGTGAGGACAAGCTGAGTAGTGGCCAGGGTAGGCTACACATGCATGTCACATAGGAAGCAGAATTGAGTAAAGCAGGAAGTTAAATTCGAAAGCAACAATGCGCATCAGTTCTAGAGTTTGGTATTAGAAACCCATGGTACGTAAAGATCTTGTTAGGGTCGAGAAGCGCACTGTGCGAAGGAAAACTCCAAGAGACGTTCTCTCATGCAAAAGCAAGGGGATTTTATTTTCCAAGCATGCATGGGGCTCACTGAACGCGCAGGAACAGAGAGCCCTGAGCGAGGTGTGGACAATGTATTTAAGCCCACAGATAAGGGCAGGAGGAGTTTAGCAAGCACAATTACAAAAGTGAATAGCATTGGTTAATTTAAATTGTTTCTTACACAGTTATTGGTGGGGGTACCTAGGAGAAGGTTCAGGGTTAAGCTACAAGGAAGTTTCCTAATAGGGACAGCAGATGTTCTGTCTGGGTGCTTTCCACACATTCCGTTATACTTCTGTAACTAGTGGTCAGGCTTATCTACATGGGAATGCAGGCTGGGAACGTAGGTCAGGCCACACTTAGGTCGTAGGTGTTTAACATTAACCACACTCTATTTTGGTGTTCTTTTCGGGAGTTAGAGTCTTGGGACACGTTCTTCCCAGAGGCACGTCTGTGGGGCCATGCGGGCTTTGCAAAAATCCCTCTTACAATCTGAGACCTGCCCAGGTTATTCCCACAACCACAATGAAAGGGAAAATCTATATAAGAAAAACTTTTTCTTAGGGCCAGTCTCTCAGTGAGAGATACTTGCTTATGGAAGAACAGGGGCTAGGGTTCAATCCCTGGCACCACGTGCTGGGCTGGCCTCACCCCTGGGGCAGGCTGAGCAGCATGGAATCTGGTCGTGGTGGTGCACACCTGTAATCCCAGCACTAGGGAGGCTGAAAATAGAAAGATCACTATGAGTCAGAGCTGCGTAGGGAGACCCTGCACAAAAAGAAAAAGAAACATTGTTCTTCTTAAAACTCTGACCCCTTTGAAACTGCCTAGCTCTGTAACAGCTTTGTGGCTCTGCAGTTACTGTTTTGACTCCTGTAACCATAAGAGCAGTAACCAAACATGCAAGATCGTCTGCTTCTCACAGTTCTGTGGTCACCCATCAGTCTAGCGCTGTGACCCATGATCTGCCCTGCGAGCTGGTCAGCGCTCTGCCTGGACACTCTGTGTCACCTCTGTGCCGCCTGCTTACGCATCGGGTAACAGTACAAGTCCGCGTGCACCCCCAGCCTGGTTCTGTCGGCTGAGAGGATCCTGGCCAGGAGCGATGGTGTGGAGCTGGGCTGGTCATGGCGGCCACACTGCCTCGGGTGTGCTCCCCTCCTGGACTGAGTTTTGCTGCAGCAACAAAAATATCGATTCCGTAATTTTCTTCCAACCGTATATACAAGTTTGAACTTCTCTTAGTGATTTACCTCCTTTTCTTTACTGATAATCCTAGAGGAGATTTTTATCAACTCATTTTGGAAACCCTTACGTTCTAAAAGTGCAGCTTTTGAAACATGTTTTTGCTCTAAGCCTAGGAGACCATAGCAGGCACAGAATGTCACCGCCGCTGAGGAAAACACCACACAGTTTTGATATTGGCTCAAGGAACAACAAATATCAGTGCAGTGAAATTGATTATTGCCATTAGCACTGTGGCTGCGAGGCCTCAGTGGGCTAAAGGGTGGCAGAATGTGCAGAGAAGCCGATGCCGAGAGAAAGGCAGAAGTGGCACTGCCATGTCCATTGGCTTAAATGTTGGGTCATCTTTTTTAAAGTACAAAATAAAACAAAGCATTGTGTAAAAGCCCAATATCATATAAAAAAAGCCATTTTCTTATTAAACAAATCTAACACCAGGGTGGACACACTGTATAAACTGGTAACTAAGTGCTGGTCACTAGTAACTAGAAAGTGCCATCAGCAGTGCGACTTGGAGAAGCCACCCCTGTACCGCGCCTTTGTCGTTTTCGCCTCTACTGTAGGAGTTTTCTGTTGCAAAGACAGCCATCCACCAGAATTCTGTTCCCTTTTCTTCGCCATTGGCCAAATGAGAGTTTAGTGATGCTCTACTCAGTAATAAGTGCTTAGGGGCAGAATGTGGACCAAAGAAACATACAAAGCTATAACAAGTATATAAATTGCTAGAAATTTTGCTTCTCAAGGTATGGCTCCTTGCTAACTTGCCAAGCCACAAGACTTGCTTCATGTTGGAAAAGAAGGTAAAGGACATCAACTGTCATGGAGGAGAACGTCCATCCTCCACGTTGGGCCAGCTCGTGTCCAAGAGGAAATGCATGTAAATTACAGTAAGGGAGGAGAGGAACCTACGAGGCATGCTGCAGAGTTGCTATGGCCTGCTCTAAATTGCGAGAGTTTAGTTTACATAGCTGAAATGAAGCATACTTTTAAAATAATCAATGAAATCTTTTAGCTCCACTAATAAAAAAAAATTAATTATGGATGAAACATTATTGACAGTAAGCTCCAGATACAACGAGCAGCCTGTGTCCACAGGGCTGGTCTGCAAAATTGCTAGCTTTTATTCACATCTCTCCTACAATCCAAAAGGGAGAGTTGTTTGATTGTCCAGACCTCTGAAACCTATGTGGTGAAGCCTACTAGAAGATAGTTGAGAATCAGAATAGGGAATATCTGATTATTTAAATGACCTTAAATAGACGCTATATGAAAGTAGCTTTAAAAGTTCTTTCTTTTGAGGCATTCTGAATATCATTACCTTATCAAAATAATTAGTTTGGGAACTAGAAAAAAAAAATAAAACTGTGGGTCAAAAGCCTTTAAGTAAGGACTAGAATACTATTCAAATGAAAGTAGAGCCTTGAAAACAAATATTAGAAAATTAGAAAGATTAAAAACAAATGAGACAGGCAAAACAGTTGAGTAGAGGAGGCAAAATTAATTCTCCAGAAAACAGCAGAAATGATATTATTAAATAATCCCAAAGAAAGGAATCAAAAAGTATAAGAATTTAATGAAACAAAAAGGCAAACAATGGGGACCAGCAGGATGGCTCAGCGCCTGCTTGGGAAAGCTTAGGTGGCTGCAGGGACCACGGTTCGATCCCCGGCATCACATGCTGTGCCAGCCCTGCCCTCAGGGCAGGCTGAGCCAGCCATAAAAATAAATAAACAAACAAAAAGGCAAACAAAAATGTAGGTTTGACCCACACACTGGAAAGTTTATTCTTTTTTTTTTTTAATTTCTTTTTTTTTCTTGTTTCAGAACCATTGTTTGTTTATTCACTCAATTTTATGGCCCGCTCAGCCTGCCCCAAGGGCAGGGCTGGTGCAGCATCTGGTCCCGGGGATCAAATCGCAGTCCCTGAAGCCGCCTAAGCTTTCCCAAGCAGGCACTTTAGACCACTGAGCCATCCCGCTGGGCCCCTCGAAAGCTTATTCTTTGAAAAACTCTAAAACAGATAATATGATCAAGAAAAAGAAGAGGTATACAAGTAAATGGCAATAGGGCCAAGAAAAGAACATAACTACTAACACAGAGATTTTGCTTAATCTGAAAAGAAACTACTCTGCACATCCATCAAAACACTCGGAAATTTATTTTTTTTAATTAATTTATTTATTATTTTTATTCTTGTTTCAGAACCTTTGTTTATTCACTCATTTTTATGGCCGGCTCAGCCCACCCCGAAGGCAGGGCTGGCGCAGCATGTGGTGCTGGGTCCCGGGGATCAAATCGCAGTCCCTGAAGCCACCCAAGCTTCCCCAAGCAGGCACTTTAGACCACTGAGCCATCCTGCCGGCCCCTCGGAAATTTAAATAAAATGATTACCTATAAAAATGCTCTGAATCTGCATAGCGAATACATTCTGCCTAGTCGTTACGGTGTCTAAAATAGCTTTTTCTGAATAGCTGATGTTGAAGGCAGATCTTGTCGTTCTTTTTATGTAGTCTTACTGCCATCTATTTTCCTTTCTTATTTTAGAATATTTGTTAGGTAAAGATTGATTATATTCAAGGAGAACAACACAAAAACTTCCTGTGTGTATACAGATGCTGTATGATGACACCCACAATTCCCAGATCTCTCTCAGATGAGTCAATTTCAAAACTTTGTCCCTGAGCATGTCCTGGCCCCCACCTACCACTCCAGAGCCGATGCCTTTTCTCAGGAAGCCTCTCTATTTTCTGTCCTATGGTGGCCCCACCAGGGCTCCTTGCTATACTGTTCAAAGGCCAAGGGGCTCACAGTAGCTGCCTGGTGTGGTCTGAGGTGAAGGAAGAGAGAGGATTCCCTTTGCCCTGTCTTGGAGGCAGGCACCTTGAGCACTCCAGGCCCCAAGCCTGCTTGCTTCACAGCTGAGCTCTCTTAAGCAGTGTCCTCACACCGCTTGCAAACCCTGAGGTCTGCAAAACACAGAGGTTTCCTAACAGATTGTGTAATCTCCTGGTGCGTCCCTTGCTTCTTGCTCTCAGAGCCCTCTGCTGAAAATCCGAATAAAGGAAGTGTCATTTAGCACAGAAATAACCAGAATGGACTCAAGAGCTGCAAAATCAAGCAAAGTTACAAAGACTGTCAAAAGAGTTGCCTCAGAAAAGGAAACAAATGTAATAGGTTTGATGTGAGTCATGTAAATATTTAAAAGACAGTTCTGTATTACAGTTTTGTCCTTCTGAATAGGGTTTCACTATGCAGTTCAGGCTAGCCTCGAACTTGCAGCAATACCCTCCTGCCTCAGCCTCCTGCATGCCAAGATTACAGGCAGATGACTCCATGCTTGGCCTTTAAAATTTCTAAGGTATAGAATGTGCTGTAAAATTTCCCAACTCCTCCTAGAAGAGTAACGTATTCAGATACTAATATTATACAAGAATATCACTAAGAAAAATAGAATGTAATATTGCTCACAACCATAAAAAGCAAAAATTCTAACTAAAATATTAGCATATAAAATTCTTCAATGTTTTCAAGAGTAGTTTATCTAGGAATGTGGGAGTTTACTAAACTTTAAAACTCCATTGAAGTAATTCAAGCAGTAATTGGTAAGTTCCTTATGACACAGTAGCTAATAAGCTAAAAAACTCTTCTTTGTATACCATTGTGACACTAGATAAATCATAACAGGTAAACTTTTAACTATCAAGCTCAGCAAGACTTCCATGCCTATGGCCGCGATTAAGCTTGATTTTTGTCAACTTGCCTGGTCTGAAGGCTGCTGCCGGGCACTGGGGAAGCACCTTGCGGGCGTGCTGGCCTCGGCTTTGCCTCTCGGCCTCCGGGAGCTAAGGCGACCACACTCCATCACTTCTTCACCACGATGCCTCTGCTTTGAGGCCAGCTGAGGACGGGCTGAAGCCCCCAAGCCAAGCGCTGAACGAGCCCTCTGCTGAGGCTGCAGGTGCAGGGCCCTGTGGTCTGCCATGGGGGAGGTGAAGGCCACGTCGGCCCTTTTGCTTACGGTCTTGAAACCCTCTTGGGAACGGCGAGGGTCATGGCATTCGGCGCTTCTGCGGCCGTGCTCTGTCTCCTACACACGTGCGGGGGTGGGGTGGGGGCTCCTTCCAGCTTCCCCAGACCTTCTGAGTGCTATTCTCAATTTGTTTTGTTCCTAAACATTTCCTTTTTGTTTACGCTCTTCAAATATTTTGTGCTTGTTAAGGGTGCATAATATTCCAGGCATTTGAAATGTAGTTTTAATGCCAATTAAACAAAAAAATCACTGCTCACAATGTTAAAACTTCTACAAAAAATACAAAAATGATAGCCTTTTTTTTTTTTTAATGAGACCACCTCAGGGGGTGGGGCTGGTGTGGCATGTGGTGCCAGGGATCAAACTGCGGTGCCTGTGCTCTTGCCTAAGCAGGTGCTTCAGACTGCTGAGTTATCTTGCTAGCCCAAGATATGTATTTGTAGAACCTTGAGATAGGCTAGATTTATTAAAATGAGATATAAAATCCATATTATTTTAAATACATTTAAACATTCAGCCATATTAATATAAAATGTTATCTTTTTATTTTTATTTATCTAGTTATTTATTTTGTATTTTAGGGAAGGGTCTACAGGGTACTCAGGATCTCACTACTAGATCGGACGCCTAGCGACCCCCTTGTTTACAGCCTCCCAACAGCTGGGATTAGAGGTGTGCACCACCACGCCCAGTCTCTATTGCTGTCTCAGAGCACCCCAGGGGTGGGGCCAAGCACAGCATATCATTTTTGTTTTAAAGAGAAAAATAATAGCAAGAACAAAGACAAAAACAAAGCAACACAGAACAATAAAAATGGCATAGAACTTCAAAACTAGAATAGAAAATTAACAATGGCTGTTACATTACATACTGTCATCACTGAAATTGTTGATAAGATTACCAGATACAGGCACTTGAGGCTTTATAGCTAAATGGATGCAGCTGGTGACTGTGCTTATAAGGAAAATAAATCAGACCTCTGCAGGTAAACATAGTGTTGTCTCCCTAACATAAGAACCTGAAAGAATAAAATCTTAAAAGTACAATACAGTAAAATGGAAATAAACGGAATATAAGGAGTAAACAATTGAGAAGAGGGAAAGGAAAAAATTGAAGGGGAATCCATGAAAGCATACGCAGGATAGCAGAGATAATCATACGACTCATTTCTGTTAGTTTCTCAAAGGTAGCAGCTAATGTCTAAAAGCTTTTCCTTTGACCGCCCCATATGCTATGTGTAACCTGAGCAACTCCGTGGAGGACAGCGAGGTGCGCTGTAACAGCCACAGCCGAATACCTTTCACCTCATTTTTTTAAACATGTGTCATCTCTAATATCTCAACAGTTATTTTTATACTTTCTTTAAAATAAAAAGTAAAAGGAAAAGATTTAAGATGTAGTGAAAGGAAGAGTTAATGTTGAATTGCTTGGAAGCATCCTGATATAAGCAAAATGAAAGTGTGGGCCTCAAATGAGATGATATGCAATTCATACAACAGCACATTACTATCAAAGTAGGACCCAAATTACTGAAATTCAGTAAGAAAAAGGTGAGCAATCCAGCAAGAACACAGGATAAAGAATGCGAGTAGTTCACTGAGGGGGAATTCAAAGGATGGGTAGGTATGAAAGGGAATGCAAACTTCACAAATGCTCATGAAGTGCTCACGTATATTGAAATAGTTCAGTACTTGCCATTCATGAGATTCAAAAGCTATGCAGGTGGAAGGTACAAAGTGCTGATGTGGCCCGGAGCACTGAGAACATTTATATAACACCAGCATGGAGAGCAGTTTGGCTCTTCTGTTAACTGAATTTGTAGAAAGCAAAAATCATTAATCCTCCCACTGCTTACTCTCCTGTGGCATTTTTCAAATTGCAGGCCCTGTTATGTTTGGAGGTTGACTGAGTTCTGAAGACATTTTATGGTGCTTAAGTTTTAAAAAAAAACAAAAACTAATTTGCTGGGAAACCATTATTGTTTTATTATTATTTTTTTATTTTTTTTATTTTTTTGTGGGACCAGGATTCGAACTCACGACCTTGCACTTGCCCAGCAGGCACTTGTGCCTCGGAGCTATCTCCCCAGCCCCCAATTATTGTTTTAAAACTAAAAACTTAAAAAGAAGTAAACAGGACAAGAGAGCCAAAGATACATGATACAGACTTGGGAAATGAGAGACAAAGGTCATCTGAGAAATTCTCACCAGATGCTTTTCTGAACCATGGTCCTCTCACACTTGTAAAAAGAGAGTTTTACTTTGGGGCTTGAAAGGGGAAACAGTATAATACAGGATGCTTGATTATGGGATTATATGTGAAAGCTACAAGAACTTAAGCAGTTCAAATACATTCATAAAGGCAGAGAATATTCATAACTTCTGTTAATAAGGATTTAATGGTGTACTGAAAGTAACTTGTTAACTGTCAAATCAAATTATCTTTCTGTAAAATATATTCTATGCTTTGGCTAAAATTCACTGTTAGATTCTGGCAAATTTAATCTTCCTCTAAAAGTACACTATGTACTTGGAGTGAGCATTAAGGTTATAACAGTCGCCTGCAGAGTCACGTACAAGGAGAGCACAAGAAATCGCTCTCTCACTGATCGTTGCAGACCAGAAAGGATCCATGTGAGGGTCTGGCTCCCAGGGCGATGTCCTGCACGAGTCCAGCTGAAGACCCAGAGCCCAAAGCAATACCCCAATGAGTCCGGCTGGAGGCTGACAGCCCCAGAGAAAGTCTCATGCAGGCCTGTCTCACAGAGCTGCACCGTGAAGGCCCGAGGTCAGTGGCGTGAGCCGTAAGGTCCACGCCAGCAGAAGGAAGGGTCTGTGCTAGCAGGCTGAGGGATCTGCGCTGGATCCAGGGAGCAACGCTCCAAGTAAAGACTGGAGCTTCCCCTGAAAGGCACCACAGCCACCTCAGCAGCAGTGTGGGCCTGTGGTCCTCCAGTGGAACAGCCCTTTTCTACCAGGAAAGCTGGCATGACGAGGTTCTGCAAAGAGCCAGCAGCTCCCAATGGCTCTTTCTAACTCTCCTTTCTTCTCCAGTTCATTTTATTTTGCTGGCAACAATCCTTGGGTGGGCCCCCACCTTGGCACACATTGGATCCGCTCAGCTGTTGTTGCAAGCTGAGCACCAGTTGCCAATGTACCACAAAGAGTACAGGGTGGGGCTGCAGCTGGAAGCAGTCTGGTGCAGAAGCATCAGGTGCTGGACCTAGACTGCACGGTGCCAGGGTCAAGCGTGTGTGATCACTAAATTATCCCACTGATCGGCTTGGCATAGTTCTGGGTAAGATCAAGGGGACCCCTGCCCTGGGTGTTGGTGGTGCCTGTCCTAAGGGCAGATAGCTTAGATAGAGCATAAGGGACAGGAGGAGGGTTGCTTGTCACTTGCTTGCTACCCTCTGCTTCCTGCAGCTGACTATGGTCTGAAACTCCTATGAACCATGAGCAAAATACCTTTCCTCCTTTAACTTTGAGTTCTGGGTACTTTACCTCAGCAATGAGAAAGTAGCTGAGACAATTATACGTGCATATGTATTAGAAAAAATATAGCATATATACACATGGTAGCACACTTGTGGTTTTAGGCAGCCACTATAGTCTTGGACTAGGTCCTCCACTAGTAAGTGGGGGAGCTACTTAGAACTTCTCCACAGAGTTGTGAATGCACAGGAGTGCCCACTAGAGGGTGCTATGTGCCTTAACCTCTTTAAAAAGACATGGAACCTAATTTCTAGCACAAATATATTTGTGTGTTAGGAAGAAAGACAAAAAGAGAAAGAAATGGATGAACTCTAAAACAATAAACAGATTGCTTTTATAACAACTTTGGCTTTGTAATATGATTGTGATATTTTTGACATTTTCCAGAAATGCACATCATAGGGATAAAGGTAAGCCAAGGGATAAATACAATAAGCAAGCATAACAATTATAAGAACATCTGCATCTAATCATAAAGTTGCAAAATAAATAAGGCAAGACTAACAGAATTTAAGGGGTTAGACAATTTAATAATAATAGTTGCAGAGTTCAGCACTTTAATAACAGGCAAAGGGTCAAAAATAAGTGTGCTCTAGCTCAGGGAGGACTCAGGACATAAGAGAACCTATACTGTGACATCCTATAACTCAGGGGTATCCCAAATTTTCTGCTTAAAGAGATGATAGGGCCACAGAGGAAAGGGATGTTCGGTTTGGGCAGTTTCAGTCCTTAGTCACTGGGCAACCTTGTGTCTCATGATGTGAGCTGCAAGAAGATAAATAAACGCCCCCTGCTGTTGCTGTCCAGGTCTTTGCTCATCAGGCAGACAGCCAGGCACCTGACCTCAGCCTTGGTCTCTTGTTTCCATTGTCCAAGTCCCCTTGCCGTTTCCTCCTGGGGACCACTGAGAGACCAACACGTCCTAACGAGAAGCATAACAAACCTCAAGCTTACAGGATGTGGATAAAGCAGGGCCTACAGCAGAACGTAGCCATAATATCTGTACTGTAGCTGTGTAAAGATGATGAGCTTCACTTCAAGAACCTAGAAATGTAAGAACCCGCAAACCTAGATCAGGCAGTAAGAGAATAAAATGGCAGGAAGAAAAAACAGTAGAGAAAAAATCAGACCTAAAACCATGGTTCCTGGAAAAGACTAAAACGAATGACAAATCTATAACAAAACTTAGTTCGATCGGTAGCAGGAGCGGAGAGCGGACCCCAGAGAGCCCTGAGCAGCCCCACCGCCGCCGCCGGCCTAGTTACCATCACACCTCGGGAGGAGCCACAGCTGCCGCAGCCGGCCCCAGTCACCATGACCGCAACCATGAGCAGCGAGGCCGAGACCCAGCAGCCGCCCGCCGTCCCCGCCGCCCTCCCTCCCCCGCCTCCTCGCCCTCAGCGCTGCTGACACCAAGCCCGGCACCACGGGCAGCGGCGCAGGGAGCGGCGGCCCGGGCAGCCTCACATTGGCGGCGCCTGCCAGCGGAGACAACAAAGTCATCGCAACGAAGGTTTTGGGAACAGTAAAATGGTTCAATGTAAGAAACGGATATGCAGTGTGCAATTGCAAAACCTTTGACTGTGTATGTATCTGCTTCCTCTTAGTCCAAAGAGAAGTATATTCTTTCCTTT
>PVJA010037957.1:0-14594 GCA_004027025.1 Myocastor coypus
AGAGAGAGAGAGAGAGAGAGAGAGAGAGAGAGAGAGAGAGAGAGAGAGAGAGAAAAGAAAAACACTGTTTTCACTCTGCTGCAGGGACATCTGACATGCTACAGATGTGCTTTCCTTTGCAAAGCTGAAAGACATCTCTTTGGGCAGGTACACCTCTGTTTCCCATCAAGAAGGTCTCATCTCACAGCAGAGCCAAACTTTGGAGGAAGTATGGTGTCTCCAGAGCCATCCAGCTAAGCAGTGTGCTTCATGGTTGTCCATGGGCTTCCATGGCATGGGATAGCAATTGTTCACAGAGCACAGATTTCTATCTACAAGTGCCTGGAAATAAATATAGCCTTTTGGTGATACGTGCTTGGTGTTGTGAAGTGCTCTGCTGAAAAACAAATGCACTGACAGCGAGATGCTGGGAAATCATCAATAGAGACCCAGAGTTACCAGTGTTCCTGGGAGGTGCTTTTTACTGTGTAGAAGACAACGTGGTTTGAATACACAGAGGACAGCCATGTGCTCTGATCTTTGGGAACATATTTGCCTTCATTTGTCAAGAGAATCTGTGAAGTAGCAGAAATTTGATGGAGGAGAAATTGGAGAGCTGGGCTCCCCAAAATACTGGGGACTGCAAAGTCCCACACAGAAAGCTAGAGTAAAGCAGCAGGGAGACAGGAGTTTAACTAGGGCACATCTGTGCTTTTGGAACAGAGGAAGAGGGCTAGGCTTGAGTTTTTGGGAAACATTTGGAAAGTTATGTTGTGACGTACCAAAGGAAGGGTGCAGATTTGCCAACTTTATCTGGGATGCTTACATATTTAAATTAGAATTCATATTTCCTCCTTTTCCTTTCTCCTTTTTTGAGGCAGGATCTTGCTATACAGCCTACACTGTCCTCAAACTGTCCATGATCCTCCTGCTTTAGCCCCCCCGCGAATTCTGGGACTGCTCCAATTATGTCAAGTACCACCACCTCATGGTTCTTTTGTTTTTGATTTTTAAATTTTCAGACACTACTTGCCAAATTGCCTTAGCATGGACTCACCCTTGTGATCCTCTGCCCCAGATTCCTAGTGTTGGGATTCTAGGCATGTGCCACCATGTCTAGCTAAGTCCATGTTTTCTTTTCTTTTGTTTTTCTTTTTCTTTCTTTCTTTTTTTTTTTTCTTTCTGAGATAGGATCTCACTGGGCAGTTAAGGATAGCTTTGAGCTCACTTTGTAGTGCATGATGGTCTTGAACTTGCAAAAATCCTCCTGCTTCAGCCTCCTGAGTGCTGGGATAACAGGTGTGCACCACCATACCTACCCATACTATAGCTATATTGTGAGCCCATATAGCCATTACAAAGTGTATGTTCTTCCTATTGTGCCGGGCTAAATACATGTGTCTTAACTGAAGTTTTCTCAATCCCCAGCACTGCTAAATTAATAATTAATTAACTAACTGAAGTATTCTGGAGCACTAAAAGCTGACTAGACAGGTGCATCTAGCACTCTTAATTATGGAGCAGTATGAACATAGCCATATAAGAGAATGTAGGGGAAGGAAGCAGCATTTGTGTGCTTATGTCTTTCTAGGGAATCCTCATGTGAAAGACACTGTTATCTAATTTTGAAAGCATGGTTCAATTGTTAAAAATCATGCACTTATAGAAGACTATTTATTACACATGCCTATCTAATAAAATCTCATAGATAACATAGAAAGAAGAGTTCTTTTTGAGAGGATGCTCATAAATTGGTATTTGATTTGTATTTTTGTTCATTTTGTTGGTTTTTTTTTTTTTTTTTCATTTTTTGAGACAGGTCTTGCTATGTAGTCCAGGTTGGCTTTGAACTCACTATGCAGCCCAGGTTGGCCTCAAACTCTAGGTGATTCTCCTGCCTTAGCCACCCAAGTGATAGAGTTTACAGGTGGGCACAATCCTGCCTGGATTTTTGTTTTGAGACAGTCTCACTATGTATAGTCCAGGATGGCTTTGGGCTTGTGTCAGTCCTCCTGCCTCAGATCTCATTTGTATAAACATCAAGTTAGTGTGAATCTGCATATAGCCTCAAAATAAAGATAAATCATCAGTGCCCATGTTACTCATAAAAGGAAAGTCAGGTCATTTACTATCACAAAGTATCTTTAGGAGTTAGTTACAGACCAACATTTTTTGTTCCACGGGAGTAGATGGAATTGTCATTTGATACAATATAAGAGCAGCAGAAAGCTTCCTTACCCTGAAATATTTTACTCAACTGACCAAAAAAGATTTATCACTTGTCCTGAAATCCCGTCATCTCTGGTATCATTTACCACTTACAAAAGGTTTGGTGGCACTCAGGAGGCCGGGGTAGGATGATCACTGGGAGTTCCAGGCCACCCTGAGTTACATGGTGAGTTCACATAGGATTATACCTTTTGGTGTGTCCACAAACAGAATAGCAAAGACTGTGGGAAACTTGCCAGTGAGGCAGTTGAAATTTAAATACCCTGCTTTGCCAAACAGATCCTTTCACTCAATAGCATAGTATCTGATGGCATCTCTCTGGCTGATTACGGTAGGCAGCTGGATACTCATGTGAACCCTGTACATGTGCTGATTCTTTGGAGCTGGGGGCTGTCAGGACAGCGTTCCCCTGTGGAGATACCTGGTTTTCCATCAGGCAAGTATCGGTACTTTCCACTGGGTGCGTACTCCACAGGCAGGTGCCTACTCTGTTACCCCTATATACCTGCTGTGGGGAGCCAGGGCTGATGCCCTGAGGCATTCAGATTTGCTTCCTAAGTGCTAGGTCTCTCCTCCCAGCTACTTTCTGCAGGTTCCCCAAGTGCTTCACACTTAACACAGCACTTCTCAAACTAGAATTTATCTTGCTTTTTGCCAGGTTTGTGTCAATCCTCTGCTATAACTCTTAGATCAGAGCAATGAAGTAGCTTGGGTTTGTATCTCCATACTGCTGCTTAGCACATGTGTGACCTTAGGAGAGGTAGTGGTATCTCCTAGCCCAGATGGGAATGTTTTTGAAGACAACAAAGTATCATGCAGGTCTAGGGTGTACCTGCTATGAATTGTCACACCAGCCTCCTGCTGATCACGTCTCAGATCTACCCTTCTTTGGCCTCATTAACTCATTTCTTGTCCCAAGAGAAGTGTCCTCCCCTGCCTGTTCCTCATCTGTGTTGGTCCTCTGTAGCCCCCTTCCCTCTGACACACCTTAGTCAAGATGCATCCTCTGGAAATCCTTCTTCCTCATGGAGGACTGTCCATTAGGAAAGTAGGGGGCTTGGCCTACAAATCCCAGCCCTTTCTGGGTCCCCCACCATCTGCCCTGAGGCCTAGAACTTGGAACTCTACCTCCACCAAACCCCCTTGTGGGGGTGTTTCAGCTTCCCATGCTGGGCAGACTAGTAGCCACAGAGCTTTCCTTTGGATTGCTATTTGCTTTTTTTTTGGTTTTCCACTTCTCTTAACTTGGTTAATTCCTGTAGTTCACCAGAGCTCATGCAGTTCCCCGTCCTATTCCTCAACCCACTGGGGCTCTGCACCTCTCCCCTTCTGCCATTTTTCAGTTGTGGGGACATATTTATAAGACTGGCCAGTGTTTGTATCCACTTGACTGGGTACACTAGACTGTAAATGTAGCAGGGTGGCTGCCACAATTGTTGAGTGAATTAACCAATGAACAAGCTCCTCTCGTAAACTCAGTGATCAAGCAGTGTGTCAGAAAATCTCAGTATCCCTCTGCAAATCTTTGTTCGAGAAATGGAAGACTACACCATCAATAACCGCCTGGACCTACAAACCGCAAATAAACCCTTCATCTGAGTTTTGGGCTTTGGGGACCAATATACGGTGCTTGCGGCTAGAAACGCGTGTTTTAAAAAAAATCTTCCAACGTCAAGAAACATGGTTCAGGGCCATAGTGCAAGGTCCTGAGTTCAATCCCCGGTACAAAAAAAGAAAGAAAGACTGTTCGGATGTACTAACGGTCCCAGGAGAAAGGACTAACAACAAGCAAAAGTATTAGGCTGCCAACAGAAGTAGACTTATTCACACAGGCAGACTATCAAAGCGCTGAGGGAAGCTACACTTGGCAGCTTGTATCAGGATCTTGGGTAACTTCAATTTTCTGCCTGTCCTACAGCTTCAGAGCAGAGGCAGGTTCTCACAGCCTCACAATAAAACTGCCCCGCCACCGCCGGAGGTCTGCGGACAGTGTGCGACTGGTAACGAAGGGGAGGAGACTACTGGTTCCTAAAATCACACATAAGAAAAGCACCTTTTAAGTGTCACAAGGAATGTCGCTCGCATAGGTCTCGCATGGAAACACAGCAGGACCCGGGAGAGTATAGTCCTGGCACCGCCGTCCAGGCCTCGCACTCGAGGGCGCCGCGCTGACGACCAGGCTCCCAGCGGCACAGGCAGCGCGGGCGAGGCCTAGAAAACCGCTCTGCAAGCAGGGCTGCATCTCGGGGGCTGGCCGCTCCTCACTCGCTCTGGGCCGAACGGAGGCCGAACAGCCCGGTTTTCTGCTGGAGCTTGTGCAGTTGGGAGAGGCCGCTGTGCAAACACCGCCCACGGAGCAGATAGGGCGGCCCACAGCAGAGGGCGGGTTCGCGTGAGCGCGAGACGACCCTTCGTACTGGCGGCAGCAGGGAACAAAGCCTGGAGGGCGGGGAGACAACTACAGCGAGCCACCCGCCTGGGCAATCGGCGCCACCTGGGCCCTGACCCGACGCTGCGCCTGCGCGCCCTCGGGAGCTCCGCCCAGGACAGGGCCCGCCCCTTGGGGCTCCGCCCCTCGGGCTCCGGCGCGCGCGGCCGCGCCTCCTCATGGCGGCCGCCGCAGTGTGTGGTATTTAGCGGGCGCGCGCGGCGGGCTCGAGGACGCGCGAAACGGCGGCGGCGGCGGCGGCTTGGGGGAGCCGGGCGGCCGTGGCGGGGCGCATTCTCGAGTGGCGGCGGCGGCGGCGGCGGCGGCGGCGTTGGCTCAGTGAGTCCGGTGTCTCGAGGTGGGCAGAGGCGGCGGCGCGGCCCGCGGCGGCGGGGCCAGCGACAGAGCGCGTGTGAGCGGGACCGGGGTCCGAAGCGCGCTCTCCGCCCACAGGTAAGCGGGGCCCGGCCGGAGGGAGGAGCCGGCGGTCCCGGGAGGAGGGCTGGGCCCACCATGGCGGTGGCCGGTTTGCCGGGACACCCCACAGGGCCGGGCCGAGCGCCTTTGTCTCGCCGCGCCCGCCCCCGTCGTCCCGGCCCTGCACCCAGCGCCGTCGTGGGGTGGCGGGCCGGGCGGCGCCCGCGTGCAGCCTTTGTTGCGGGCTGGATGCGCGGCCAACATGGCGGAGGTCAGCGCGCGGCCCGCCCGCCTCGGCCTCCGCGTCCGCTGCCCGGCCCGCGCTTGCAGCCGCCTCCCTTGTTGATGTCGTTGAGCGGGGCGCGTGCACGCCGTCCGGGCGCACCCCCCCCCCCCCCCGCCCGGCGATTCTGCCTCGCTGCTCCCGGCACCGGTGTGCGCAGCGTGGGCCCTCCTGGCCCCGGGGCGTCTGGGGGGCTGGGGAATCCCGGCTGTGCAGCCCAGGTCGGGCCACGGCGTCCCCGGTTATCCCTGTAGCGATAGTGCTGTGACATTTAGGCAGGTTCAGTGGTTGAGCTCATGTGCCCGGTCACCGGAGCCGCGGACGTGGACGCGGGGCGGGGATCGCAGCAGCTGAGCCTTCCTCATTCTTGACGAGCAGCTGTCAAGGATACAGTAACTCTTGGTGGAATCTCGGGTGCATGCTTTGCTTGGAGTCTAGTCCTCCAAGCCTTGTGACCTTGGGCGAGAGCACTGACCTCCCGTATTTTGTGTTGGTTATCTGCAAAGTGGGTGACCTGACCATACTTAGCGCCAGCGTTGTTCAGTGAGCCGATGAGAAGAAAGCTCAAGGGCTCAGAGTCCTGGCAGCTCTGGACTAAGTGCCCAGTAAACCTGCAAACGCTTGTGAAATCATGTAAGTCAGTATTGGTTGGTGTTTTCTGTCAGTTCGTTTTGTTGCGGAAAAGGAAAAGGAGATTTAGATAGCCAGTTGATCTGTCTTCTGAGCTGACAACATTTTAGAAATTGTTATGAGATCTAAAGACTTAACTATCTTGGAAAAGTGTCCTTAAATTGAATGTTAGGTATCTGTGGTGTCACCATCACTTACAAGTTGCTGGAGTTGGTTTTTGTTATGGTGGACAGGATTTTGGTTAGCTTCAGTTAGAATGTTTAGACTGATTGCTTGGTTGCTTTTTGAGAGTCCGGGCTTTTTGGCCCAGGCTGGTTTGGAATTCTGCCTTAGCCTCCTGTAGTGCTGGGATTACAGCCTTATGCCACCAAAGCTGGCCTAGACTGGTAGCTTTTGAGACACAAAGTGGATTACATGAGTTATTGCTTTTTTTTTTCTTTTTATTCTGCAGATTAAGTAATGACACAGACATCCATTATTTGGAAAGGTTAATTGCAATTGTATACAGAAGTTTTTGAAGTTTGCTTTGTCCCAAATTTTTATGTAGGTACACAGTATATGCAGTGTAAATGACAGCTTTTTGACATCTCTCCAGTATAGTTTCCTAACAGTAATATTTTTTATTCAAATACAATGTAACAGATATGGAACTGATAACTGTTTACATTTGTTCCACAAAGTACAAGTTTAGAAACAAAGGAAATTCAGTTTATCCTTTCATTTACATCTTAATGTCTCTCCCCTCACAGCTTTAGGAAATTCTTGAAAAATTACTGTACAACTGTATTTGTTTAATATCTGTAATTAAAAGGAATATTATATAATTAAGTTAGAAATCATGGAAGTTACAAAGGAAGTATCTAGTTGTGTGAATAGTATTAAGAATAAGGTTTTGGGCCTGGCGGTATGGCTCAGTGGTCTAGAGTGCCTGCTTGGGAAAGCTTGGGCGGCTCCAGGGACCACGGTTCGATCCTGGCACCACGTGCTGCACCAGCCCTGCCCTCAGGGAAGGGGAAGGCTGAGCTGGCCATAAAAATAAATAAATAAATAAGGGTTCTGAAACAAGAAAAAAACAAAACAAAACTGCGTTAAACATTTAAAAAAAAATAAGGTTTTACTTTTCGTAAGATGTTTTGAAAGCTAAGACCACTGCTTACACTGTACTTAAAGCATTTGATTTACATATGTATATATATGTATGTATATATATATATACATATATATATATATATATATTTATTTATTTATTTATTGTTTTTGAGACAGGGTTTCACTATATAGTTTACAGTTGGCATTGAACTCATTTATATAGTCAAGGTGACGTCCCTCTTTTGCCTCTTTTTTTTGGGGGGGGATGGTCTACAGGGTGTTCAGAGTCTTACTACTAGATCATACTTGTAGTGATCTGCCTGTTTTCAGCTTCCCAAGTGTTGGGATTATAGGCATGCAGCACCATGCCCATTCTCAATTAGGCTGGCATGGCAGGCCTAGGGATTTAACCATGATCCCTGTGCCTCTTTCACCTCTTTTTTTTTTTTTGCGTTACTGGGGATTGAACTTGGGACCCTGTGCTTGCCAGGTAAGTGCTTATTCTACTGAGCTATCTCCCTGGGCCTTTTAATGTATTTTAAAAGATTTGTTTTTCATGGCTCTAGTTACATCTGCTTAAGGGCAAGAATGAGGTGTTTTTAATTGTTATATCCTTAGTGTTTATGTGCTCTGTAGAGGACACACTTGTTTCATGACCTATTACCTATATGGTGACACTCAGATCTTTTTGCTTATTGTACTGTAGACCCCTTTTATGCAATCTTTGTATAATTTTTTGGTGTTTTAGACAGGATTTCACTGTGTAGCTCAGGCTGACCTTGAACTCACTATGCATCCTAGGCTATCCTCAAACTTGAGGGTGATACTCCTGCTTGGGCCTCTCATGGCTGATGCCACCTTCGTAGCTTCCATAGACTTAAGAGCAATTTAGGTTCATAGCAGAATTGAAGAGAAGATATGTAAGTTTCCCGATTAACCTCTGCCCCATACATATATGATCTCTCCTGTTTTTTTTTTTTTTTTTTACCAGAGTAGTAGTTTGTCTTAGTAAACCCACACTGACACATTTGATATTAGGATTAATTTCTTGATATTGTACATTTTATGTATTGGGACAAAGTATGACACATATGGGCCTTCCAGATGTATTTCTCCCACCTGGCGTTAGTGGTCTGTCTTTTCATGGTGAGATAATGTGTTTCTTTATAGTGCTGAGCCAGGCTGCATCATCTAGATCAGTGGTTCTCAACCTGTGGGTTGAGACCCTGGCGGGGGTTGAACGACCAAAAGACAAGGGTCGCCTAAAGCCATTGGAAAATACATATTTAAGTTGGGCGTGGTGGCGCATGCCTGTAATCCCAGCACTTGGGAGGCTGACTATGTTTAAATTATATTTGATTTGTAGCAATGAGAATACATAATGCATATCAGGTATTTACATTCCAAATCATAACTGTAGCAAAATTACACTTTTGAAGTAGCCACTAAAATTATTTTTTGGTTTGCAGTCACTGCAACATGAGGAACTGTATTGCAGGGTCACAGCATTAGAAAGGTTGAGAACCACTGATCTAGATGCACCAAGTTTTGTCTGTATAGCTGCCTGGGAGTTTTGACAGTTACCAGTGAAGCTTCTGTCAACACCCAGGCTTTTGTGTGGATCTAAGTTTCCAACCCCTTTGAGTAAATACTAGGAAGCATAATTGTTGGATCATATGGTAAGAGTGTTTAGTTTTGTAAGAAATCACTGAACTGTCTTCCAAAGAAGACTTAACATGTTGTATTTAGCTATGTATAAAAATTGCTGTTGCTCTATATTCTCAGCACCAAATGTTGCTACTCTGGATTCTTGTTGTTGTATACAAGAGTCTTTTCATTTCTCCATGACATAGAATGTAGAGTACTTTCTTGAACACTACTGGCCACCTGTATATTCTTGGGCATGGTGCCGGTTAAGGTCACCCCTCTCCCTTTTTTTTTTTTTTTTGTTGCGGTATCAGGGATCAAATTCAGGACCTTGCACTTGCCAGGCAGGTACTTGTGCCACTGAGCTATCTCCCCAGCCCACTGGCCCATTTTTAATGAAGTTGATTTATGTATTTACAGTTATTTTGATTTTGTTTGTTTCACGTCTGTTTATTAATTGATTGATTGATGGGCCTTGTTATGTAACAGCCCAGGCTGGTTTTGAATTTATTAGGTGATCCAAGCTGGCCTCAAACTCCTGACAGTCCTCTTGCCCCCTAACCTCTGGGCTCACATCGCTTACTGAGTGCATGTTGTTTATAAGATTGATAGGTTTGGGGCCCGATGGGATGGCTCAGTGGTCTAAAGCGCCTGCTTGGGAAAGCTTGGGTAGCTTCAGGGTCTGCAGTTTGATCCCCAGCACCACATGCTGCGCCAGTCCTGCCCTCGGGGCGGGCTGAGCCAGCCATAAAAATGAGTGAATAAACAAAGGTTCTGAAACAAGAAAAAAATAAATAAAATAAAAAAAAAATTCTTAAAAAAATAAAAGATTGATAGGTTCTAGGGCTGCCAAATAGCTTAGCTGATTAAAGTGCCTGCAGGTAGGCCCTGACCCCCAGGGAAGCTGAGGCAGTTAAGACTGGGTGTGGTGGCACATGCCTGGATTACCAGCTCTTGAGACACTTGAACAGGTGGATCCCTATGAGTCTGATCTAGTAGTGGGACCCTGAACACCTTGTAGACCAGCGGTTCTCAACCTGTGGATCACCACCCCGGTGGGGGTCAAATGACCAAAACACAGGGGTCGCCTAAAGCCATTCTGAATCATAATTGTAGCAAAATTACAGTTCTGAAGTAGCCACCAAAATTATTTTTTGGTTTGGGGTCACTGCAACATGAAGAACTGTATTGTGGGGTCATGGCGTTAGAAAGGTTGAGAACCACTGCTGTAGACCCTTCCGTAAAATACACACACACACACACACACACACACAAAAGGATTGATAGGTTCTGTTTTGGCCAATTCATGCATGTGCCAAGCACATACTTGGATCAGTTTCACTCTCATTCATATCCCTTTTGACCCATTCTCTTCCCTACTTCATATTTTGAAGGGACTTCCACATTTTTTTTAATCATATCTATTATGGATTAGATTCATACTGGGCTTTGAAAGTTCTTTGTATATTTTGGTTAATACTCTTGTATCAGATAAATGTTTTCAGATACTTTTTGTTTTTTGCATTCTAGTTATCTCAAAATTAGCCACACATTTATCGACTTGCTGTTTTTCTCTTTTACCCTTACATATTTTGCCTGTTTTTTTTTTTTGTCCCCATTGCTTTCAGTCAGCTGTATTGTGTTGTTTTGTCTGTTTTGCAGTACTGGAGATTAAATTTGCCATCTTCTTGCCTCAGCATCCTAAAGAGATGGGATTATAGGTGTGTGCCACCACATCCTGGCTTGCTTGTGCTATCCTTGCAAACTTAATTCTTTTGTTCCTTGAACACTGTACATCTTTGTGTACTGCTTTTGATTGTATTTAAGTTTCTGTCTGTGCTACTTTGAGCAGAGTAGGCTCTCCAAGCTCTAGTTTCCCTTAGCACATTGTGTTACACGTGGAGGCTGCATATGCAGGCCATGCGAGTCTATATCCCCGCTTTCTACCCAATATATCCCCGCTTTCTACCCAACCCATGGACCTGATGTATCACCTCTTGTGTCTGTGATGAAGATCCTGGAGAGACAACACTGCCTACCTTTGCATATAAAAACCACATTGCCTGATACATAGAAAATAATATGAATGCTTAGTTGCAACTAAATTACGTCTTTAAATATTACCACTTGCCTTCTAGTGAGAAAAGAAAGAAAATGACAATTTGTGGTAGTGAAGAGGAGAAGTGAATGGATTTGGGATATATTCTGAACTCAGAATTAGGATTTTGGATGGATTAGATATGAAAGATGAAGGAAGGAAAGAATTAGGTTTCTGCTTAGAGCAACTGTGAATTGTGGTACAGCTTACCAAGATGAAAGACTGGATTCAGAGTTATGTTATGTTGGATTTGAGATCCAGGCCTGCCATGTCACAGAAGTCAGATGGAAGATGGTAGTGGATGTTTGTATGCTAGAGAAAGGAGAGAGTTGAATGTAAAAGAGATGTGTGAAGACTGAGATGTGAGGTCCTTTCTGCTAGCTTGGAGAGGGAAGGAGGTATGTGGATGAGTAGATGTGTGAGATTGTTTGTTTTGGTGGCCTCCATTGACTTTACTAAAGGAAGTAGAGCTGGAACCACAGATGAATATTCAGTTAGACTTCAAATGCAGGGACAGGTTGTTCAAATCGTATGTGTATGTCTGGATGAAATTTTGCAAGTGGACTGTGTTGTTGTGACCCCTGCCTCAGATTAAGAAGCAGAACAAGAAGCATTCTTGTTCCCATTTGTTATTTCCTTCCCCTTCCTCCCTGGGAAACTACATCTTAACTGTTCTTAGTTTTTTGTTTTTATTTTTAAAAATTATTTAATTATTTATTTATTTTTTATTTATTTATTTTTTTTTTTGTGGGACCAGGGTTCGAACTCACGACCTTGCACTTGCCCAGCAGGCACTTGTGCCTCGGAGCTATCTCCCCAGCCCCTAGTTTTTTGTTTTTAAAGACTTCAGCTTCCCAAGTGCAGGGATTACAGGCATGTGCCACCATGCCTGATATAACATCTTTTATCTTTAAATGTATTGGTACACTTTAAATATGTATAATGATCATATTCATCATTTGTACTTACATATAAAATAACTTTTTTTCCATTCCCTTACCCCTCAACTCCACTTTGACTCCTTATAGCACTGTTTCCTCTTTTTCTCATTTTTTTTTTTTTACTTCCTTTCCCCCTCCTGTCTTCCTAGTTTCTTTTCCCATTTGAGTATTTTCTTCCTATTTCACAATCTCTATTATGTATTTTACTCCTTAGTTACACTTTCAAAGACCAGCTTGAGAAGATTGCTTCAGTAATTACTCTAACCAAATGAAGTTGATTAGTTTCCCCTCTCATGGATGAGAACTTTTGCTCCTTTGCACTTGGCTGAAGGTCTGACTTGGTAGGTAAAGTTTTATTTTTGATTTTTGAGGTAGGATCTCACTACACAGTCCAGGCTGGTCTTGGACTTATTGTGTATCCCAGGTAATCCTCCTGCCTCTCAGCCTCTCCAGTGCTGGGAAAACAGGCACGTGCCACTAAACCTGGTTTAAGTGGTAGAGTTAACATTTTTTAGAAAGCATAAAATAACATGTCTGTATGAAATAAGAAGCTGTTTGTGAATAGGCTGGTTTTTAACTTTTTTAAAGTTAGTATCTAGTAAGTAACATTTTAAGAAAAATAGAGTGAGAAAAAGGCCTATTTCTAATTTTCATTGTTCTTTTTCTTTTGTTTCTTGAGACTGTAACTCAGTTTATAGTTGAGGCTGGTTTTGAATCTATGTAGCAGACTAGCCTCAAACTCTGGGCTATCCTGCCTCAGCCTTCTGAGTGCTGTGACTACAGGCATAATCTTTGGTTTACATTTAATTTTAAATTTAGAAATTAGAAAAGTTGCCCATTGAAGAATTTGAGAAATAAAGAAATGTACTCACTTTAGCCGGGCGTGGTGGCTCACGCCTGTAATCCCAGCACTCGGGAGGCTGAGGCAGGAGAATTGGTGCGAGTTCGAGACCAGCCTGGGCTACAAAAGTGAGCTCAAGGCCAGCCTCAACTGCATAGCGAGACCCTGTCTCAAAAAGACAAAAAAAAAAAATGTACTCACTTTTCCCATGCCAACTCAAAATCTGAATCTTGAAAAAATAGCCATTGTAGACATTTTTATAATTTGTGTTTCACACTTAAACAGTCATAGGTATTTTAAGGTTATTTTCTTTGATCTGATTTAACTCTACATAGATGATTATCGTGTGCTAAAGTCCAGTGGTTCTCAACCTTTCTAATGCCATGAGCCCTGCAATACAGTTCCTCATGTTGCGGTGACCCCAAAAAATAATTTTGGTGGCTACTTCAAAACTGTAATTTTGCTGCAGTTATGATTCAGAATGGCTTTAGGCAACCCCTGTGTTTTGGTCGTTTGCCCCCCCCCCCCCCCCCCCCCCCGCCGGGGTCGCGATCCACAGGTTGAGAACCGCTGTGTTAGACACTGTGTTAAGACTGTGTAGTTCCAAATGGAGAGGTTTGTGCTTTTAGTCTGGGTAACTTGCCAGGTCTGAGTACTTTGCTTGTAATTCAGTGGGTCCACCTGGGTAGCTTCTCTTTCTAAAGTTTATCTTACTCTTTTTTCTAATTGAGCACTTTAAGCACATCCTGAAATTTGGATGCCTGTTTATTTGCTTTTCTATCTCATTGCATGGGATATGTGTGTGTAGATATATGAATATATCAATAAGCATATCTATTTGTGTTTTTCCTTTTGCTGTAAATGGGCTTGTAATCTGTAGGTGCTGTGGCTAGTTTTTTTTATCCCTTCCTACTCTGTTTTCTCCTTCCTTCCTTGAGATCAAATCTAGTACCTTGCACACAAGGCAACCCCTCTTCCTAAGCTCTGTGCTCATTATTTCTACCCATTTAAACACTCGATTCTCATATGTTAATAAAGTACAGATGTACCTTACTACAAAACAAAAAAGCCTGGGGTTCTCTTGTGTAGAAAGCTCTTCTGTACCTTGTTACAGTCCAGGAAAATCCACATTTATAATCCCCATGGATGTTACTGAAATTCTACCACTACAGTCTACCACTTCTAGTGCAACACCTGGCCAGAATAAAGATATTAAGGCAGATTCATAGTTGTGGAGAGCCAAGGGAGTCTTAAGTCTAGCTAGAATGATGGCTACTGCGAAGGCCTTGACCTGGGGCAGAACCCAGGTTTTATTAAACTGTGAAGAGGGGAGTGGTTCAGGAATGATTGGCAAGAAAAAGGCAACATGTGACTGATATGAGCTGGGGTAGGTAGGAGGTCTGAAATCACCTTTGCAGTATGAAGAGAGAATGATGCACAGAAAAAGTAATCTACATATTGTAGATCGGGATGGTATTTATGTTTTGAGGTCAGTGTTTCAGTTTTGATGGGTAATCCATGTCCTGAGAAATCATAGTGTCTTTCATGAGGCTCATTCTCAGCTAACAGGGTGGCTTCTCTTGGCCTGTCTCACACATTACTTGGGAGCTGTGGGTAGGGTATCACTGACCTTTCCCACTGCTTCAAAGACTATATGCGAGCACCTCACGTCTACCCATTTGCATTGCTTAATGCCAATTGAGAGAGGATAAGGAAGTATCTTAGCTAGCTCTATACATACAAATACACGGAAGTAGTGCCAAATGCTCTTCTTTCCAGGAGAGCTGTCCAAGTTGTCCTTCACACTCTTGTATGAACCCTAATTTAGCACACTCTTAAAAAATAGTGCTGTTTTTGGTCTCTTTGCTGTTATAGAAATGGTTGCAATAAGGCATTTGTATTTATGTGTGTGTGTGCCAACATACTTAAAAGAAGTACTGCTGATTCAGAGGAGAGGTACAGGGCTTAGCAGACTAAGAGCCTGCTTAAGCAAGTGCAGGGTCTGGGATTCA
>PVJA010037958.1:0-13216 GCA_004027025.1 Myocastor coypus
AAAGCACATGGTCTGTGCCATTTTAAGAGCTTTGGCACTGTCGTACAGCCATCACCACCGTGGACCTCCAAACCTCTTTCATTCTGCCAAATGGAGGCTTCTATACTTATTCAACAGCACTTCCCCACGCCATCGGATAAGCCATAGAGAACCACTGCCTTCTTTCTCTATTTGACTACTCCAACTGTTCACTCAAGTGTAATCCTGTAGTATCTGTCCTTGGATGACTGGTACTTATTTGAGTATTTCAAAGTTCATCCATGTTGTAGCACACCCAGAATATTTCTCACTTTTAAAATAAGTATTATTCCATTGTATGTCCACACTACGTTTTGCTTATCTACTTACCCATTAATGGGCATTTGTGCACACCTAGAAATGGCATTACTGCCTTATGTGATAATTCCCCTGTTTTGTTGTCTTTTTTTTTTTCCCCTGCAGTTGTCACTTTATTTTAGATTCTTACCAGTAAAACATACAGACTCTATTTCTCTACATCCTTACCACACTTAGGATTTTCTGCTTTCTCCTTGGAGTGGAGGTGGGAGATAGAAATCCTAAATGTGTATGAAGTGACATCTCATTCAGATTTAATTAATCTTTTCCCAATTATCAATGATGTTGAGCATCTTTTCATGTACATATTAATCTTTTTAAAAGAAATACCTGTATCAAATGATAATATATATTGATACCCTGAAATGATTCTTTTCAGAATGGGCCATAAATTTTGTGCACTTTTTAGCTTTATTGAGGTACAACTGACAAATAAAATTGGACATATTTAAATTGTACAACATGATTTTAAATTATACATTATGAAATGATTATTATAATCAGACTAATCAGCATATCAATTAATTCACATAGTTGCTTTTTAAAATTTGTTCCATAAGAATGCTTAAGATATATTCCTTCAACAAGCAAATTTCAAGTATACATTAGTGTTATAACTCTAGTCACTGCCTAGCACCTTACATTGTCAGAATTTACTTGTAACTGGAAGTTCATGCTCTTTGGCTCTTCATTCCCATCCCCCCTTAGCCTCCTCGTGCATGAGCAGTAAGGAGACTGACTTGAATTACTGCAGAGGAAAGAGATGAAAAGACTGGTGCTTCATTTTTAAGTTTTCTTTAAAATACATAATAAAGAAATGAAACTGTGTACAAATGAAATGTTATGTAATCATTTTTATATCATCTTTCTCAACAAACTAATGATGTGCCCTGATATTAAACTGAAAATAAGCTCTTAAAAATGCTTATGCAAGTCATTTGCCTTTTAAAAAAATTTTTTTTTTATTTTTAGGGAAGGATATGCAGGGTGTTCAGGGTCTCACTACTAGACTGGACATGTAGTGATCCTCCTGTTTACAGCCTTCCCAGAGCTAGGATTATGGGCACAGGCGCCACCATGCCCAGTCTCAATTGCTGTCTCACTGGGGGTGAGGCTGGCACAGCAGGCCTGGAGGTCGAGTCCCCAGCCCCTGCATCTGCTTGTAGGTGCTTTAATCTGCTGAGCTATCTTCCCAGCACCATTTGCCATTTTTAATTAACTGTTGTATTATTTTTTGAATTATAAGTGTTTCTTTTATATTCTGGATACTGATTCTGTCCCATCCGGGATTTACACGTATTTTTCCTATACTGTAGATTGGCTTTTCATTCTGTCCATGGCATGGTTTAATTAATCTTTTCCCAATTATCAGTAATGTTGAGCATCTTTTCATGTACATATTGATCTTTTTAAAAGAAATACCTGTATCAAATGATAATATATATTGATACCCCAAAATGATTCCTTTCAGAATGGGCCATAAATTTTGTGCACTTTTTAGCTTTATTGAGGTACAACTGACAAATAAAATTGGACATATTTAAATTGTACAACATGATTTTAAATTATACATTGTGATGCACAACAATTTTGAATTTTGCTGGTTATATTTACTTGATTTTTCTTTCATTGGTGCTGTACTTTTGCCATCACATCTAAGGATTCATTGCCAAATTATGTTTAAATGTTTGAAAAGTATAATTCCTACCTCCATAACACCACAAAAATCATTGTTAACCTTCTTCTGAGGGAATTTTGCTTTGAGATGTCTCTTTTTCATTTATGTGGAAAATGATCTTTATATTATTTCAGAATTGGTTGGTTGTGGTTTTGCTGTGCCATTGTGTCCCCATCTGGACCTCTCAGGGAGATCCCAAAGTTCACTTAGAGATAAAGAGGAAAGAGGGTAAGGGAAAGGCTTCATATGAAAATATCCTAAATCATTTTTATTATAGTGGCGCAGGATAGAGAGGACAAACTTCAGAAAGTCTGAGGAATTTGGGAGGGTGCTTTAGAGATCATGATTTGCAGAAAGTGTGTCCTGATAATCTAGAATGTCATTTGTCTGAGAAGGCTGAGCCTTGTTTCCTAAAAGCCCTGCTTTTCTTTCAGGCTAGAAAGACTTGAAACTGGCCAGTCCATGGATGAGACCACTAGGAAACTGTCTCACGGTCCGTTCTCCCATGCAGAAAGGGTTAGACCATGTCTGGATTATCACAAAGTATATGACTCCCCTTTTATTTTTTATTCTTTTATTTTTTGACCCCCCCTTTTAAATATGTATTTCTTTCTAGAAAAACACTGTATGTCTTTTATTTTTATTAAGCACTGGGAAGACACCTGCAATTATAAAACCCTTCCCTACATGGCGATTTCTAGCTGTTCACTTGACATTATTTCTCTATTACCTTCTGCGCACAAAATCTTCACTAGTAGCAGCCACACATTCAAAATATTATAGATATTGCTTTGGATATGAAAAATAAATGGGCAGTATGTCATAAATGTATATGGTCTCACCTGGAGGAGAAATTAAATACGGAATGCTTCAAGTACATTCCTAGCACCTAGTGGCTCCTGAGGAGTGGATCTAAGTGGTGTGTATGTTTTAGTCTTTCTCAGTACTTATGTCAGACTATGTAATTCTGAGCCCTGGGACGCCTGTGTACTTTAGACGTCCAGGATTGAGTTAGGTGAGTATTCGTTTCTTTCCCCAGCATGTTGCAGTGGGGAGGTTGCTTGCTGTGGCTTTATGTTTTGCTTCTGGTCTCAAGAGTGGTTTCAAGTGCCTGTAATTATCCCCATATCACTTCTTGCACAGAGGACCATGGTGTAGCAATTTGCAGAGCCATGGGTGCTCAGATCTCTTGCACTGTTAAAATATTAAATGATGGTGTATTATGCACTGGCAGCCCTCTGAAGATGAACTGCAGAGAAATTAGTAAATCCCACACTTTCCTGCATGGCAGCCCTGAAGAAATCATCGAGTAGCTTTGCTGAGGGTGAGAAATGATGGCAGTACTTCTCTAATGTGCAGGCTACAGTTAAACTCCTGAAACCTCTGTTGGTTGCTAATCTTCAAAATAATAGTCTTTATTCATAGGTCCTGAGGGACCAGGTGTTCAGGGAAACCAGCCTGGTATTGCATTACTTTTAAAAGTCATAATTTCCTCAGGAGCTAGAAAATGCATTTAATCTACAGCACTCCATCTCAGCTCTGCTCTGCCCCTCCTGAGCTTTCTTTGAGACTTCTCTCCTGGTGTACTGCTTCATCCTGGGCTCTAGGGGCATGTGGGTGAGTGTGAGAGAGAGGTCAAAGAGGGGCAAAAGTCAGAGCAAGCAACGCAGGCCCTGCTTCCACCTTAACTGGCACTGAGGAAAAGTGTCTTCGGTTGGCACAGGGGCTCTGAGCACCAGGCTTTGCTTGTTTTCCATGGAAATCCTGGGTGTAACAGAGGCTGGTGCCATTCAGGCAGTGAATGGGAAGCTGCTTCTATGGGGAGGCTTTCTGGCACCGTGTCCAACATACACTCCAGTCAATCATGGTAAAGGGCCTAATAGCAGATGTGGTAATTAAGCCTGAAGAACTCTGTCTCTGTTTTTTATTTCAGATGCTACCAAAGTGCCTCATTAAGTCTCCAATCACACTGATTTTCGAAATGGGCATTCCAGTGTTGTCAGGAATCGTGTATGTGCGAGGGCTGTCTTCCAGGCCCTTTCAGTCACAGATACTGCTGACGGAAGTTGGAGTCTTTTGAGTTGGGCCTTTCTGGAATTTTCTTCCCAATACTGTGCCATATGTTCATTCCCAGACACAGCCAGATTCCTATAAGAACCTTGCATAGAAATAGTTCTACCTTTTTGTGCTTGTGTGAGTACAACATGGTCCTGAATTCTGTTGCATTCAATTATACTGCTGATAGGAACAAATTTCCCTCGGCCTACAATCTTAGTAAGTTTTCAGATACTCTGAAACTGTAGTAAATGACCATAATTTAATAAGATAAATATCTTGGAAAACTTAATTAGATCTGCAAAGGCCTGACTGTGTTGCTGTTTCTAAGGCAAAAGTCTGTGCTAAATTGTTTTATTTTTAAATGATGAATGTGAGTCTGGCTCATTATGAAAGAAAGCTAAGAATTTAATGAGCTGGGACACATAGAAACTTTCCCCTTAACACTGCCTGATTAACAGAGCTGGTCCTGTGTGAATGGGTGGCTGTCAGGAGCAAGCCACATCTCTGCTTGGTTATGACCGGGCTCTATGTACACAATTCTATTGGACAGCACCAATCTGGAAGGCACATTTAGATTCCTGAGATGATATGTTTGTTTCTAATCCAGTGTAGCCACACATCCATTTTATAAAATTGTTGATTTATTACCTTGTCTCCAGATGCAAATTTTGAGTTTTAGGATATGTCCAAGAGATTTTCTTGGTTTACTAGATTCTTAATTTTATCTCTTTGAACCTGGCCCATGAAATAGATAATAGAGCAGAAGTAAGATTTAATTTCAGGAGTTGTATTAATAAAGTGTAAACATCTCGAAGGAGTAAACTGTATGTTGTACAATTGTGCACACAGATGTGCACACATATATATGAGGGCAGTACTAACCTTAGTGTTACTTCATATTTATTACTTATATGAAATCTAATATTTATAATTTGATTTTTGCCACCTGGATTCATTTAGACATTTTCTTTCATCGATGTCAAACATCTTTCTGGTTGAATGTAAAATAAACAATATGTACACCCAGATTTTGCTACAGTGAAATCCATTTTAAGTAATTATTTCTCTCTATATATATATAGCTTGAATCTTAAATTAAGAACTCTTAGAGACAGCATGGTTCAGGCTACCATACTATCCTTAAAATTACTTAGTTGCTAGAATAGCAAAGTTTTCCTTTAATAAAATCCAGAAGAGTGTTTTTCCTAAAAAGCTTTGCCTAAAAAATAGCAAGATCTCCTGTGTCCATAGACCTCATGCTTAGCTCCAGTTTCACTGTTGGATAAAGTAATTTTTTAAGTACATTTTAAACTGGGTGTTTAGCCAACTAAGAGTGGCCCTGGCCTCAAGCGCCACCTCCTGGTGGACTAGATCATGTCAGAACTTGCTCTCCAAAGTCACCCAGACTCCCAACTGGGCATCTGTCTCTGTCTCTGTCTCTGTCTCTCTTTTTCTGTACTGGGGATTGCACTCAGGACCCTGCACTTCCAGGAAAGCAATTATTCTACTGAGCTATCTCCCCGGCCCCTGTTTTCTTATATATACTCCCCTCAGTTATGTATTTCTCTTTACATTCCTCTGGATTCACTTAACTGCTGCAACTGACAGCATATGACCCTTGACCAGCCTCAACCTCTCAGCTCGTTGTCCTATGTGATGATGATGTTGGAGACCTCATAGCTCCCAGTCTTGATCTAGTTCAGCAACCATTTATTGAACATTTGTTAAATTCTTACAGTTGGGGAGAGAAGTTGAAACCAGAGAGAGGTGAAATGAGAGTCAAGATAAAGTCACGGAATTTATTTTGAAGAATCTTATGATAAGTTGAGGAGATGGGATTATTTCAAAAGATGACCAGTAGTCTTAAATAACATGCAGGGGCCAGAGGAAGGATAAAGAGAATTGATTCTATTGAGGATTTCTTAGGTAATTTCTAGTAAAAATCCATGAAAATACTTTTACTTTTGTCTTGAACACTTTATTAAATAGATGGGAATGAAAGACTACATTATTTCAAAAAGAGAAATAAGTAGGCAGAAAGCTTACACTATGTCTTGATTTTCAGACAGCCAGAGAAGCTTGCAAGTCACCTGAGGGAATCATAGAAATGAGCCATAGACTTCATCAAATTAGTAGGGTAGGAAAAATACAGTCCAATCAAGAAACTACTTCCATCCTCCATAGCGTCTTCAATTGAGGTAGTCTTTGTGTATATTAAAGCCATTTGATTTTATTTTCCCTTTTTAAATTGAATGATCAGGAAGTTTAAAACCTCAAATGAATGACAGTAATATAGTTTATGTAGCCTGCTTCTTTATGAGAAGGAAATGAATCCACCCAGTATGATGGGGTCACATTTAGAGTTTCCAGTATGCATAACAGAGTGAAGGTGCTGCTGTTAGAGATTTTGATGTATATATCTATATATGCATTAAGGGGGAGAATTTATAGTAAAGATGAAAAGGAAATAACATTTAATAAGGACAAGAAACTTAATCAGGCACAGGAGACACTGCTTGGATCCCCAGATTCACAAGTCGTACCGGGCCCTGCCATAAGGTAGTCTGAGCCAGCCAAAAAATGGCAAAAACAAAAACAAAAATACCTTTAAAAAAGAAAAAAAAGTAAGGACAAGAGTGAAGGAAGGAAAGAAATGTAAGGGGTTACAAACTGTGTACCTGCTGAGTTCAGATCTCAGTTTTAGTTCAAAATTCTTTAGCTTCCTTGGTTCAGTTGTTATTAGTTCTCAGAATTTGCCTACAACTAAATTTTCACCATGAAAACTAATTATTTGCATATTAATATTAAATTTTTTCTTTTTTGTTAGTGTTAGAATGGGTATGCATTTATGCTCACTTTTGCATAAAGAAAATAACTTGCCTCCTCTGGGTAAGTGTAATTGGTTATATATATTTGGGGCCCATCAATATATTCTTTTATTGCTAGTCATCATTCTCAAAATCAGGCTTTACAAATATGAGTCACTTTCTTTTCCTTTCTGTTATGTTTCTAGCAGAGATTTTTAATTACTTTGCATTAAAATTTTGTCCTTTCTCTAAATTAGATTTAAATAATACTTTATAAACGTATACAAGCAGACAGACCAGTCCTTCAGCAACTGTGGACTCTGGCAATCTGCTAGTTCTCGAGAGTTCATTCTAGGGTGTTCCTAAACATCATTTTGGAAAAAGAGAAATAAGTTGACAAGAAGCTTGTACTATAGTTTGATCCTCAAACAAGGAAGCTTATTTTTCACCTGAAGGAATCATAGAAATGAATCACAGACTTTGTCAAGGTAGCACAGTAGGAAAAGTATATTCCCAGCAGGAGACTATTTCACTAATCTTCACTGAAATGGGTCCCTGTACCTGTCTACTTAGGCAGGCGCTAGGAATTAGGCTGTCTAGCAAAGGAAATACAGCATTTCCAAGAAGTTCTTAGCATAGCAAAAAGCTGCCCTTGAGAAATTGTGTCTGTTGCCTGTCCATGTTTTGCCTTTGTTATTTCCCACAGGCTTCCATTTCCTCACTCAGATCCTTCTAGATACTTCCTTAGCTGCTCCCAAATGCATGTCCGTGGTCACTTTGTCTTACTCACAAATGAGATGACTAACATGTCTACAAGAGTCACAAACAAATCCAGCCATAGTTATATAAACCACTTGATGAAAATAAATGCCAATGAGAAGAAAGGCTTAGTCATTAAAAAGAATTTATAGTATGATTAGTAAATAAGCTATTGGAAATGCCTGGTTCTCTTCAGGGACTACATATATTTTCTCTAATTAAAGTAAATATTTTTTTCAAATGAAACTTTCATTGTTTTTTATGTTTATAATCAACTAGTATAACAGTTATTTCATTTCAACGTGAAGATTTTCCAGTGCAGTTGTATATAGCATAGCCATTAACTTTACCTTTTATGTTAGGTTGGGGAAAGCATTTGGATGAAGAAAAACTGAATTAGATACTTGGAGCTTTATTGTTCCTATGGGTCATTTATTCATGTATTTCATTCGTAGTTAATGTAGTTCTGAGAGATTACTGAATTCTCCTTATCTAGCAGGAGCACAGAGAAGAACAGCTTACTTCTCTAACATTAAGGAGTCTACCAGTTAGTGCCATAATGAGCACAACATTGGCAAATCCAGCAGTGTGTGTTAGTACTCTGCAACACACCTACCGTGTGTTGAGCACGTCACCTACCGTCAGTATGTTTTAGGGGGCTACATGAACAAGCAAGAGGGATGTCATGTCAGCCTGGGAGCTTCACTTTGAAGAATGAATGTGAATCAAGTTGACCAGGGTTAAGGGTATACCCAGCAGCAGGAGTGGTTTGTCAAAGACAGTGGAGACTTTTCTATCTGGAGATTGTTCAAGCGGCATGCATGTTTGAGAGTTTGCTGGGTGATGAGGTAAACTTACATCACCTTTAGTCTTAAATTTGTCCTCAAGGTCAAGCTCTCAAAAGATTTTAAACCAAAGAATAAGGGCTGGCCAGATAGTTCTGTGTATTAAAGTGCCAGCTTGGGCAGATGCAGGGGCCAGGGTTTGATCCCCAGTGTGCCATGCTGGCCCTGCCCTGGGGGAAGGTTAAGACAACGATTGAGACTGGGTGTGGAGGCACAGGCCTGTAATCCTAGCACTTGAGAGGCTGCAAACAGGAGGATCACTATGAGTCTGATCTGTGTAATGAGACCCTATACTAAAAATACACCCCCCAAAACAACCCAAAGAGCATAATGCTCTGATTTGTACTTCTTAAAGCTTTGGCGGTAGTGTGGAGGGGAATTTGGAAGTTGATGGGTAAAAGGGATGAAATGATCAAACCCAAAACCTAGTCAGTATTTCTAGGCACTGATTTTAAAACATCAGGATCAGTAAAGTGATCAGTGAATTGATTAGTGATCCCAGAGAGCTCTTGTCGTTTTCCTTGCATGAGGACACTGCCAGAATCCAATAAACTAGGGCACAGGGTCTCACCAGTGGTCAATGTGTCAGCACCCTAAGGGGCTATTATTTTTATCCAGTGCTCTACCAAGAGTGGCATCAGGGCTGGGGAGATAACTCAGCAGGTTAAGTGCCTGCCTGGCAAGCAGTTCAATCCCCAGTACCAAAAAAAAAAAAAAAAAAAAAAAAAAAAAAAAAAAAAAAAAAAAAAAAAAAAAAAAAAAAAAAAAAAAAAAGTGCCATCAACCACAGAAAAATTTAATTGTATCTTTATTATCTTTGTGTATAGTTAAGTTGCATTATTGGGCAAGACAAACTGACAGCACCTTGAATGTTGGCTTAAAGTCATCCTAAGGGGAAGCTAGTCAGGAAACAGGTTTGTGACTCTGTGCACGTGAAGAACTTCTCAGGATCATAGCATCCCATCTGGCAAGTGTTGGAGCATCTTCCTGCAGAAGTCTGTATTCACATGGAAGTTAATGACTCATAGGCTTTTAAGAAGTGAATAAGGAAAGCAAAAAGGAAACTATAACTCTATAAATTTGCTTGCTCTGTGAGCTGCTTTCCTGGCTGATGTTCTGAAAGGAAAATAAAGCAATGAGGAAATTGGTGACCTGCCAGAGATCAGTTCTATCATAAGCCAGACAAGAACTTACCCCATTACTGACCCTTTGTCCCCAGATCCTGGATTTTACTACAAGTCAGGAGTCATAGGGCAATTTGAACAAAGAATTGTGGATAACGGAAATGAAGGAGAGGATATTGAGAGCAGCTTTTAATTTTCTTATCAATATGATATTGTTCTTTGACTCTTACTCAAGGTCAGTCAGGGTCATTTCTTGGATGAATGAAAGATCTGTCCGAATACGACAGGAAGTGGAGATATTTCAGCATGTAGCATTTTGTCTACTAACACAGAGCTGTATTTTAAGAGCCATAAAGCTTGGATTTGGGTTGTGACCTTTTATATTTGCATGTATATGTGTTTGGTGAGGAAATGGAGGTGGGAGAGGAAACTAACTGTTTTCTTCTGAATGTCCTGACCAAATGCAGCTTTGAATAATTATGTTCTTTTGCTTACTTGCACTTCCTTGCATATTGTCTTCCTAAGCAGTTTCCTTAGGTATTGTCTCCAATCTTCAAAACTTTGGCCATGGGGTCTTAAAGCCACAAAGTGTTTGCGGTAGTGCCCACTGCAAGGGATACCTGTGGTCACTCCACATCCTGGTCTAGATTAGTGGTCCGGAACTGCATCCAGTGTGAAAGGGGCAGCTGAATCACCATGTCCCTGACTGAGACATCTGTAGAGCATAAACATGGGAGTAATTTATGCGCTTTTTTTTTTTTTTTTTTTTCGTGGCCCGCTCAGCCCGCCCTTGAGGTGGGGCTGGTGCAAGCATGTGGTGCTGGGATCAAATTGTCCCTGAGCGCTTGCTTAAGCTTGCCTAAGCTTAGATCACTGAGTTTTCTCACCGGCCCTTTATGTGCTTTTTAATTCACATTCTCTGTGAAGTCAGTAATGTAGTCACTTGGAGAACCACGCTTTTCATGAATTTGCATTTCAAGAAGCATTTGTTGTACAACACACAGATAGGCCAGTTATGTTAGAAAGACTGGTGGTTTTTCCTGATGGAGAGGTGATTGGTTGGAAGTTGACAGATCTGGGTTCTGGCTTCTAGTGCTGCACCACTTACAAGTGAATTCTGCAATCATTATTAGCTGTCCTAAGTTGGGGTGTCAATTATTTCATCCTTGAAATGAAAGTCACTAACGCTTTCAACTCTGACATTTCTGTGCTACTGTTTCTTAGTCCAAAAGCTCTATAAAAACCAGGATATACATAGTGATTTGGGAACTTCTAAGAACAAATAAATATTAAAGTCCTAAGTAGCATATAACTGCTAGAAGAATGCATTGTGTGCATATATATATATATATGCTTGTGTACGTGCTCAGGTAGATTTTCTGAAATCTTACTTCTGTAGAAGTTCTTTCACTTCTAAAGTTGTTGTTCCTCTGTGGGGTTTTCTTCTCTAAGCAGTGATCTCTGAGGAAAGAAAGACGTGACTTGGATTGTTTAGCTGAGACCGAGTAATGAGAATCTCAGTAAATGAAGATTAGCTGAATGGTCGAGAGCTAGGTGAGCAGGTGACGTGTCGATGTTCCTTGCCTTGCCAGTAGTGGGGGCAGAAGGCTTATTGTCAACCTTCTACTACTGCTGTATGTACTCATGAGAGCAGTACTTCTGCATGCATCCAGGCTTCCTAGCACTGTTCCTGTCTTCCCTGCATCATGTGCAGGAAAGACTCAAGATTCTGGTGACACGCAACATCCTACTGCAGATCCAAGAATTACATTTGATCTTCTTTCTCCTTACTTTAGTTTGATTTTTTTTCTTTTCAAAATAAATTTCTTTTGTTACTTCTTTTGTAGTGATTAGAGTTTTTGTTTCTCAAATTGAGTAGGGGACTGGAAAATCATGAAATGTTTCAGGTTTTTCAATAATCAGTATTTTTGGTTGAAGGTAGACAAAAAATAAAGCAGTAAGTCCTTTCCTTCCTGCGTTGATCAAGTTCCATTTTCTAGTACATTTTTTCTTAAATCTCTTCACTGCTGGAGCTGCTGAGATTTCACGACATGCTTGGGCTTGCCTTCAGGAAATGTTCGCACATGTTGGCCATCACCATTTTTGATCTGGCTCTAACTTTCCTCTTTCACTCATCCACTTTTGTACTTGGTGGGCTAAGTAATCTTGCCTATTTGCCTTTTCTCTGAGAGGCTACTTTCTCCTTCCTTTTTACTCTTACTTTCTCTGTTTATAATTCATTTTGCTTCATCTATTCACCAGGCAGAAATACTTTCTAAATTTTCATACTTATTTTATAATCCTGTATAGACCTCAGGCACACTTTACATTGTCTTATCATTACCATCTACATGATGCTCCTTGTGCATGAAGTTGTAAAGGTGACCTTCACTGGTGTTTCATTAGTGAAGATTTGGCAAAGTTTCCATTTGAAAAAAACACATTATCAGAACACTTGATGACATTTGAATTAGGTCTGTTGAGTAGGCAGCATTGATATAAGAGCATGAAATCAGGACCTGCAAATATAATAGTAGGGAACAGTATAGCTCCAATCTACAAGATGTTTGATATGCCACATTGGTGTTCTCTAAAATCAAAGAATGAATTCTAGGAACAGTGGAGGTCAAAAGTAGGAAGAATTTGTAGAGTGGGAGACATAGAGCTCCCGAGAGCCAGGAGGAGCCCCAAGTGCGTTGCTGAGGACCCCATTTCTCAGGGAAGGTTTTATAGAGTACAACCATATGGGCACAATATGGGTTGCAGCTATGATCAACCAGTAAGATTGTAAGTACAGTCACTTAGGAATATTGGCTCAATAGGGAAGCAGCTCAGGTAGCAAATGCACATGGAAAGAACAGAGAACTTTATAGGAAATGATGAATCCAAGCGTCTTAGTCACCCACAGAGGGGACTGATGTCCACCTTGACTTCAGCAGACCAGGTACTCCCACGTAGCTCAGGCCTGGTCTTTCTACCTTTTTCTTGAGGCCTGCCTCCAACAGATGTGCCTCCAGCCACAGTTGTGAAGAGGTGTTCTTTTTGCCCTGACCCTCTGGAGGGCCAAACTCCATCTGACAGCCTAGATTTCTTCCTAACTCAGCCATATGTAGTAGTATTATTGCATCAATGTTTAATTCCTACATCATTTGCCATCATTACATATGCAATATTGTTATCCTTAGTAAATGCACACCGAAATATTTTTAATTTATTTCTTAAAAATATATTTATTTTTTATGTATTTGGTATAGGGTCTCACTACGCAGCTCAGACTCCTAATGATCCTTCTGTTTTCAGACTCCCCTACCCTGCAATTAATTACAGGCATGGGCCATCATGCCCTGTCTCATTGGCTGCCTCAGCTAAGCTGGCACAGCACATGGTACCAGCCTCACACTGAAATATTTGGATGTAAAGGACCTTGATGTGTACAAATTACTCTCAGGTTCTTGGAAATATCTTTATATACTGCATATAAATATGTATGGATAGGTATTCTTTATTTTTGCCTCAAGGAAATTTGAAATTATTTCAACATAAAAAGTTTAAAATAAATCAAGAAATTTAAGACTGACATAAAAAATTGTAAATTTTTTTTGACATTGA
>PVJA010037959.1:8902-20117 GCA_004027025.1 Myocastor coypus
GTTTTTTTTTTTTTTTTTTTTTTTTTTTTTGTGTGTGTGTGTGTGTGTTTTTGTTTTGTTTTGTTTTTAACATTTTCTTTCTTTCTTTTTTTTTTTTTAAACATCTCTTTCTATAAATTCTATTTTTGTTCTGCTGTGAATATGGCACCCTTTCCAGAGAAAATGAGGAGCAGGAGGAATTATACCAACTTGAGAATCTCTCAAAAACACAAAAGACACATTGATAAATGATGGGAGGGAGCACTATATGGAAAAGGATTCTGAAGCTTAGTCTTTGAATATGGACTTGGAAAAGAAACACTATAATTAATTGTTGAACTCTAGTGCTCAAAAGTACAAGCTGTAGCTGGAGTGGCTGCAGAGGGGGACATAATGACTCGTCATTAGGAAGTGAAGGACCGCCTAGACTGATACTAAGGAGTCAGACTCTGTGTCAGTGAAGCTCAAGACCTGTCTGTCAGGTCTTGGTCAGGTCCTAATTGAAGAGGTGGGTAAAACACGGAATATGACAGTGGGAAAAGCCTGTTTATTGCTACTAATGTTTGCTAAATTGTTCACCAGAGCTGGTTGGCCATTTCAGAGGCCTGGGCATCTCAGCTATCCCTCTAGATTTAAGCCTGGCTACTTTCACCTGCCCCAACTGGTAAACAAAATGAGTAGCCATGGAATCATTTGATTTGTGTAGATTTCTCCCATACCAACAGAAGTCATAAGGAGCATGAGTTTTGAACATCAGATCAGTCCCACCCCTGTCTCAAAAAGCCAGTAGAAGTCTTGGGTCTTAGATCCTCATTTTGCTCATGAGAAACCATTAACTGCTCCTTTAACACAACCAAAAGAAAGCCTTTCCTTTTATGGAGTGCAATATCATGGGTAAGTCCTGGGTAAGTGGTGGTTATTGGCGTTTACATCGGTTTAAGGTAGTTACTGTGGACTTTGAGTTTGGGGTGTATTGCGGGTTTGAGCTTCTCCTGTAAACTGGCTGAGGAGTGAGGAAGAATGGCCAGCTCCTTGCAGGCAGGAGTGTCTCACTGCGGGGCGAGTGCATGGGGAGGGGGTGCTTTGAATGGATGACCCTCAGGCATTAAGTCCTTCAGTGGGCAAGGGCTGGGAGGCTAGTAAGAGACCCAAGCATGGGGAGCAACCTCCTCCTTTCCTCTCGCTTCCCACCTGCCAGGCTTAGTGACCCCTGAGCACGAAGACCTTCAGTGAGTGAGCCCCACTAGGGGTGCAGCAGGGATGTGCGGGGCAACGCGGGCCCAACCGAAACCCTGGGGTCTGCGGCGGCAGGAAGCGCACCACCCAAGCTCAGCATGTCACCTCGGGGAGGAGGAGCCAGGTGGGTCGTCGCAGCTTCAGGAAGGGCTTGCCAGGTCCAGAGCTTCGGGGGCCTCCCGGAGGAGAGAGGAATTTTGGGACCTGGCCTGCGGGGGCCCGGCGCCTCTGGGTTCCGGGGTGAGGAGTCGCGCCAGGCATTTCGGGCTCCAGAGGGTGGAGAGCCGGTGCCCGGCGGGGGGCGGGCGGGCCGTCAGCTGCCCGGCCCGTCGCTGCCTCCCCGCCCCCCGGCTTCCTGCGGAGGCCGCGGCCGCCATGTTGGCGTGGGGCTGAGTCTGCGCCGGCAGAGCCCAGCGCTCTCGACTGGCTGCGCAACAGGTTCGCCGGCGGCGACCTGAGACCACCGGCCGGCAGCCGAGCAGGACCTCCCTGCGCCTGCCCGCCGCGCTGCGGGTCTCAGGAGCGCGAGGTCGCGCGGTGACGTGGGGGCGGCGCGGCGGGTCGCCAGGTGGGTGAAGGCGCCGAGCGCTGGGCAGGTGCGGGCGCTGCGGCCCCCGCCCGAAGGCTGTGCGGACTGGGCCGGGGCGGGTACGCCCGGGACGGCGGGGACAGGTCGGCGGAACCGGGGCGGCCCCGAGCTAGGCCCCCTGCGGACTCGACCGCCCGGGGCGGAAACCTCCACTCCGGTTCCTGGCCCCGCGGCGTGGCGCGGCCGGGCGGTCGCGGAGGGCCGGGGCCGGGGCCGGGGCCGGGGCCGGGGCCGGGGCCGGGGCCAGGAGCGGGAGTGGCTCCGGCAGCCAAGCCTAGCCGGGTCTGGCAGGTGGCGGGCGCCGCGGAGGGGCCGGGGTGGCGTGGCCCCCAAAACAGCCGGAGGGGCACCCTCACGCCTCGTCGGGGACCCATTTTGTCGGCAGAGCTGGCTTCCTTCTTGGAATGGTTGGTGCAGAATGTCAGGTGAGCAGCATCCCCGGTGCGTCAAAGTAGCCGGAGTCACGAGAGGACAGTGGTCGTATGCTCGGCGTCTCTGCCTCGCGTTCATACCAAGTTGGTAAATGTTAAGCTGTGACTTCGTCGTTAGTGACTTCCAGGGTATACGGGAAGCACGCACAGATGCAGTCTCTGAAGTCAGAGTAAAGTTTATTGCCTATCACAGAAAAAAAAGACGCCAGCATTAATGGGTAAGCCGAGGCTGAAACCGCAGATGAGCTTTGCTCTTTAGAAAGATGCTGTTGGGGATTTTGTTCGTGAGCGTTGTGGCGGAATGATTTACCTATGCAGGGATGCTTCATTTAACACTTGTATTCCTGATGAATTAGGAATTGTTTTGCTAGAACCAGCCGCTGTACGATAGGAATTAAGGTTATCACAAAAATTATTGCTTTATTGCGTGTTTTATTAGTGTCTGCTTACTCAAGAGACAGGCAAGGTGTGACTTTAATTTTCTGTTGTTAATTTAGAATAAGCTGTAGGTTAAGATTCATAAACTTGTCAGAGAAATTTCCTCTCTCCTTTTGCGAGTTTGCTATATTGCTAATCAGTGACAAAACCTAAAAGCAACCTAGAAATATTACATAAAATCTTTCTACGACTACTAATTCTTTCAGAATTTGAAGATAGTAGAACTTCTGATGTGCTCACCTTTAGATTTGTGAGCTGTCTGTAATTTTTAAAGTGAAATTGGAAGTATTTCATTTTTTCTTGAAAGTTGCAGAAAAATGGTGCATTTCTGATGTCTTGGTTAACAGTTGAAAAGCTTGCATTTTTTAACCCTTTAACGCATTCATAATTATTTCCATTGTTCACCTTTATTATGAAAGGTCATCTGGTTTGAGAAAATTTGGCCGGTATTGAATTATTGAGTGGGAAGCAACTATTGTTCAGCATATCTTAAAGCTCAAGTCTTGATTTCTGCTGAACATGAGGAAATACACGAGGCACATTCTAGGGACCAGATTTATAATTTTAAAAAATCCATTTAAAAGGTGGAAGATTATTTAGGTACTAGGAATCAAACTGAGGACCTTGCACTTGCCAGGCAAGTGCTGTGACACTGAGCTATATCCCTGGCCCAAGGTGAAAGGTTTTTACATAACCTTAGGATTCATAATTTGATAATTTATAATTTTTTAAAAAGCTCTTCCAAAAGGTGGAATAGTTTTACATAACCCTAGGATTTTTTTTAGCGTTACTGTATCTTTGATACAGAATTTCACAAATTTCCATCTTCTTTTCTTTTTCATGTATTTAATACAGGGTTTCACTACACAGGTTGGACTTGGAGTGATCCTCCAGTTTTCAGTTTCCCAAGTGCTGGGATTACAGGCATGCACCATCACCATGAGCAGTCTCAGTTGCTGAGGGGAGCCCTGGAGGCGGGGCCTGGCATGGCATACCAGGGATGGAACTGAACCTGGTCCCTGTGTCTGCTTAAGCAGGCACTTTAATCCCCTGGGCTCTGTCTCTCCACCTCCTCATCTTTTTAATAAGACAAGGAAGAGCATTTAGTTGCCATCCTCTTCAACTATACTTTTTTCAATATTATAATCTTCCACAGTGACCATGTGTAGAACAGTGTATTAGGCTCAGCACTAACTGTTTTACATAATAATGTAAAGCTCACAAAGGCCTTAGAAATAATTACTGCCCCCTCCCATCAAGTAAGTGAAGTGTTAACCTGGAGTTCAACTATGCCAAGTCTGTTAGTTTAATACAAGAGCTATGTTTCAAAGGAAGATCATCTTAATTAACCTCATGTCTTTTTTTTTTTAATGGCTACCTCAGCCTGCCCTGGGGATGGGGGTAGGGTTGCTGCAGCATGTGATGTCGGGGATTGAACTACAGTCCCTCAGTTGCCTAAGCAGGCGCTTTAGACCACTGAGCTATCCAACCATCTTAATTAACTTCAGCACTTGTATGCTTATCGGTTATACTCATCTTTGTTCAGAGAGAAGAAAAAGAGATACTCTGTGGGCAGTAGTTATTGGTTGAGTGAATGAATGGAAGTATGTATTAATGTATTGGTAAGTTAACATTTTACATATATGGTGCTATATTTATCTGTAATAATTGCATTAATTTCTAGAAATAACAGAAAATATTGTTAATAAAATATATTTCTTACTAACAGTATATCCTTTTTAAAATTCTAGCTCCTTCTGTTGTTTGTTTGTGACAAGGTCTCTATAGGCTGATTTTGAACTTGCCATAACCTAGGCTGGCTTTCAATTCTTGATCCTCCTGACTCAGCTTTCCAAGTGCTGGGATTTTAGGCATGTGCTACTATGTCTGGGTTTGTATTTTTTTACAAGTACTTACGGAAAAATTTGTGAAAAACTATTTTGAAAAAAGCCAAAATAAAAGGGAACCACTATTTTGGATTGTTAATTACTAAAGGCGGGATTCCAGCTGTGAAGTTAAAAAAAGTATTTACAATTAATTCTGCAGTTGCATAGATCTAAGCTTATGAGGCATTAGAAATGTTGTATTTCTGCTTGAGATGCTTTTTTGAGTTTGCACTATTCTACAGCTGTGCAGCAGAGAGTAATGTTGACATTCGTTTGGTAAAGTACTTGTAGGGCTTGAGAAAGGGGAACTAAAATCGTTTTAAAAGATATGAAGAGAGGAAATGGAGGAGGAAGGGAGGAACTGAGCAGAAATAGGACAGTGAACAGGTCAAGACAAGAATTTTACTAAGAGGGACAGCATATTTCATTTGCAGAATCTGTAACCTTATATTGGGGTACTGCATTATTTAATTTACGGTGCAACTATTCAGTAGTGATTATGATAGACAGCTAGGGATCTACTGCCGGATGACATTTAACTTGTTTTGTTTAGTTAACTCTTTTGCTGTCTAGATCTTTTTCTTCATGAATGAATATTCATTTTTAATAAGTATTTGTATTTAATAAAAATTTCATTTATTTTCCTCATAATAATACTGGATCAGAATAAAGTCTTCCAGCATAGCGCCAAATAGCTATATGAAGTTGGGCAAATTACTTTAATTCTCTGAGTTTCTATTTTCTTATCTGTAAAATGGGGATAAAAACGGTACCTATCTCATAGTATAATATCAAGTACTAATTAGCAGTGCCTAATAAATGTTGTCTGCTATTATTACAGTTTGCTTCAGTGAGAAATTTTAAACTAATTTGGCTTAGTCCTTTTTTTAATCTGTGTTTTTTCCCCTTGGCTGATAAAGAAATTAGCATTTTTGCCCTTAATTTTTAATCTTACCATCAAAATGGTCCACATAAGAAAGTTGGAAGTAAGGTAAAAGAACAAGAGATCTGTCTTTTTTTAGTCCCCTTGATTTCTTGTTTTAGATGATCATGTCAAAGTCTTGAAACTCAGGTGCAGTGTGAAGATAACTTGACTAGGTAGAGATGACAATGGGGAAAAATAGTGTCACCTGCACAAGTCAAAAAAGATAAGGAGACAGGGTTTGCCCTGGCCCTTAGGCATCTGTTGGTGAGCTTTGCACTGCCTTTCGTTCCTATGAAGCAGACTGACATACTCAGATGCTTTGCTCACCACCCAATGCCCCTCCTTCCTCAGTCTTCCATCTAATATGCCTTTGTGGTGCTTGGAAAATGCCTTATTAAATAGAAGAACAGTAGATCAGATTAATCAGTTTCACAAGTTATGTAACATTTGGCAGTTGCATTTTTTTTAGTAAGCATGAAATACTACTTAGGAAATAAAAGTGAGAATTTCATACGTTCACGAAACTTGCTTATACATGGACTGGGATGCATGTGTGATATTCCTTCTCTGCTTTTATTAAGTTCCCAAAACCCAAGTGGTAGGAAAGAGAAATCTTTTCACTTGAAGCATTTTAAGTTTTCCTCTGCTGAAGTTCCAGTGACACATTTATACATTGACTGTCTTGCTGCAGAGCCCACCTATATTGGAAGGTTATCCCTGCTTTCTGTCCATCCCTTCTGTGACTAGTTCACTTTCCAGTGATTCTGACTAGGAGTTGTTAGGCTTCCTTCTAGCACCTTGGTTCCTAAATTCAGAGTTCTACTTTATTACGAAGAGCTGAGTAGTAAGGATGATTGAGATGGAAAGAGTTGTCTAGGTTAGATATTGGTCATTATCTTAGTTATTTTTCTCATTCCTGAGGCAAAATACCTGACACTGAAAGTTAAAGGAGGAAAGATTTATTTAGCTCACAACTGTAGAAGTTTCAGTCCATAATCAGCTGGCTCCAAGGTATGATGGTGTGATAGACAGGCGTCACAAAAGAAAAACAGCTCATGGTGGGCAGAAGGTAGCAAAGCAAGCAAGGATGACCACAGCTCTCTTTCTACCCTTCTATCTTATCCAGGCTACTTAAGACAGGTAGCACTCACACCCTTAATCCCAGTGCCCTTGATCCTAGCATTGCGCCATAAAAGTCTCACCTTTAACCACATGAGGCTTGCAAAGGGACATCTAGATAGGATAAGCCCAGACTTTTTCCTGGTACTTCTCTGTACTACTGAGCTTTATAGTCTTTAAATCATCTTATTTCAAAAAATGCACCTGCAGCTCATTTATAAATCTGTCCTTGTTTTTGTCTTACTCTTATGTTTTTAGAGTCGTTATTGGGGAAAAAGCCTTCTACCTTTTTTCTGCCTTCCTTTTCTTCCCAATCATTGGCTTTAAAAAGTTAGGACCACAGCTGGGCGTGGTGGCACACGCCTGTAATTCCAACACTTGGGAGGCTGAGGCAGGAGGATCAGTGCGAGTTCAAGACCAGCCTGAGCTACAAAAGTGAGTTCAAGGCCAGCCTGAACTGCACAGTGAGGCCCTGTCTCAAAAAGCCACACACAAAAAAAAAAAAAGTTAGGACCACAGTAAGTGATGTGGTGTACCTCTGTAATGCCAGCACCTGGGAATGCTGAGGCAAAAGTTTGAAGCCAGACTGCACTGCATAGTGAGACCCTGTCTCAAAGCACCACAGAAAAACTTGTTAATCATCACTCATGATTCACAGTGCAAAATCTATTTAAAAAACAAAAAAACAGCCCAGGGCTTTTTCACTGAGCCCTTTTATTTTTTAAATTTGGAGAGAGGTTCTCAGCGCTAAATAACTAAGTTGTCTAAGCTGGGTTTGAACTTGCAGTCCTCCATTAGCCTCTCTAAGTGCTTAGATTATAGGTGTACACATGCTATTGAATGATTGCTTGCAAGAACTGATTTAAAAGCTGGTTTTGATGGTGCATGCCTGTCATCCCAGCACTTGACAAGCTGAGAGAAGGCAATCACCTGAGTTAAAGGCCAGCCTGGGTGCATAGTGAGCTCAAGGCCAGCTATACAACAAGACTCTGTCTTAAAAGAAAAAGAAACAAAGAAGAGAAAAAAGAACTGGTGTAAGCACTGTGGAATAACCAGTCAGTAAAATATGTAAAAAAATTTGCAATAGTGCCAGTTAAATTCAAGAAAGGAGTAAAAAGACAGAATGTCTAGAGGTTAGAATTTGTTCAGTACTGGGGGTCGGGGGAGAACTCAAGATTTAAGGAGGATTACAGTACACTTTTTATGAGTAAATAATAGTTTTAATGTATATTAATGAACTCAAAGTGGATGTCTTGGTATATATGTATAATTCCAGCACTGTGGGAGCCTCAGGCTGCTGGAGGGTTGCAAAGTTGAGGCCCTGTGTTTAATCTCCAGTGCCTCAAAAGACACTCACAGAGAGAGAGAGAGAGAGAGAGAGAGAGAGAGAGAGAGAGAGAGAGAGAGAGAGAGAGAGAGAGAGAGACTTAACAGTAATACAGGCTGGAACCACCACACCCAGTCTCAATCTCCACCTCAGCATGCCCTTGGGGGTGGGGCCAGCACAGCTTGTTGGGGATCAAACCCCTGCCACTGCGCTCTGCCTAAGCAGGCACTTTAGTCTGCTGAGCTGTCAGGCCCGCCCTTTGAGCTGTTAGGCTGGCCCTTGACTTAACAGTATTTTACTGTGCTGTATTTAAAATAAATGTTTGTTATTTTAATAGTATTATTTGATTTGTAATCTTTGATTTTTTTTCTATTTACTCTGAGAAACAAAACAAAACAAAACCTCCCAAGTACAATGTAAGCCCAAAGCAACAATTTGTCACATGGTTTAAATATCTTTGATTTTTCCTAAAAATCCTGCATTTGTCCTAAAATTATATTGATTTTTTTATGTGTACTGTCTTTAGTGTGATGAATAATATATATTCCATGTATAAAATTGGAAATCTATAGAGAGGTTTAAGGAAGAACATAATAGTTGCTAATAATTATATTGCCCAGAAATAACCATCGTTAATATCTTCATAGTGCTTCTTGTAGAACATTTTCTTTACAGGTAATAGAATTGTATACTTTACTTTTTTGTTTTTTTCCTTTCAGTACTGAGGATTGAGCCCAGGGTCTTAAAACTATATTACTGAGCTACATCCCTGGCCTCTTACTATGTAACTTACTTTGCAGCTCACTAATGTTTATCAGAACATGGCAGTGTTTTATTAAATATTTATCCTCAGTGTGCTTTTATTGACTGTCTCATCTTGCCCTGCTACTCCTGAATCTTAATGGTACTTTTTACAATTTTTAAATTTTTTATTTATTTTTATTGCTGGCTCAGCCTACACTGTGGGTGGGGCTGGTACAGCATGTGGTACTGGGGATTGAACTGTGGTCCCCATGATTTCCTAAGCTTGCCTAAGCAGGCACTTTAGACTGCTGAGCCATCTTGCCAGCCCCTTAATGGTACTATCTTAACATCTGTTGACATTCACTATGTCCTACTTTTTTAATCTTTAACTGCTATTTAAGAGCTGTTCTATTATTTACTTATTTTATAGTTCAGAAAAGTTAAGCAAAGTCAGGTTTGATAATTTGCCCAAGATGACATAGGTACTAAGTTGTGGACAGTATATAAACTTATTCTAACTTTGATTCTATGCTTATAATCATTCTTTTTATTTCATTTTATTTTGAAGTTATCATTTTTTATTGCATTGCTAACATTAAGGTAGTATGTAACTTTTTATTCTAAATTATGTCAGACTTAACATATTTGTGTTCATACCCACGGTTATTTTCTTAGAATAAACTTCTGATAAAATTATTGGAAAAAAGATATGGCTACTTCCTAAGGACCACATAAACATATTGCCAGATTGTCTTCTAGTATAAGCTAAACAATCCTGTCTTCCTGTGTGCTTGGAAACACTGGCTTTAAAAAAAAAAAAATCTGCTTGCTTGCTTGCTTGCTTATTTATTTATTTATTTATAGTGGAGATTGGACCTATGATGGCTTTGCAGTGAGCTATATCCGCAGTCCTTTTTTCTTTTTCTTTTTTTAAATTTGAAGACAGTCTTGCTAAGTCATTGAATTGCCCAGGCTGAGTTCATGTTTGTGATTATACTGTCTCAGACTCCCAGAGTGCTGGATTACAATCATACATCACCATAGCTGGCTATAATCTGTTAATTTAATAAAGACTATCTCACTATAATTTTTTTCTTTGAGTGTTAATAAAGCTATGTTCATTTGCATTTTTCTGAGAAATACTGATCTCTGCATCTTTCTCATTGACATGCTCATCTTGATTATTTTGAGTTCTTTATATATTGAGTAACAATTCTGTCATTTAATGTAGTTTTTCTACAAATATTTTTTAATTTTTCCCCCGTTATCTTAGTTTTTTCAATGAATTTTTAGAAGATGATAATGGTATAGCCAGCATATAAGTATTTCAAAATAAAATATATTGAGTGTTTTATATTTGTGAACTCATTTAATTTTTACATGCTGTCTTAGTTATTTTTCTCTGAGCTACTTAGTTACTTTGCAGAGACAAAATGCTCAACATCCAAAGTTAGGGGAGGAAAGATTTATTTAGGTCACAGTTTAGCCCATAATCCTGACTCCAGAGCAGGAGTGGCACTTGGCTGGTGATGGAGAACAGCAAAAATAACTGCAAAAGGGGAAGGCAAGCCTTTTTCTATTCCTTTTATCTTATCCAGACTGCTAGGATTAGGGTGGAACCAATACAGTCAGTAATCTGATCCAGCGCCCCCCCCCCCAATCCCAGCACCGTTAATCCCAGCATTGCACACTCCACATTTATCCACCTATGAAAAAGACCTGTGGCTGCTTGAGGCTTAAGGGGGACGTGTAGACACAAACCATAACACAGGACTTTTGAGGTTGTGCTTTGGCATTTCTTTTAAACAGACAGCTATTTCTCCATGCCTTTGCCCACTTCTATCCCAATTCCTAAAAATCTTTCTCTTCATGGGTGGCTATTCAATCCTTTTACTTAGTTTGGGAGTCAGTTTTTCCTGGATTTCTTATTTAATAAGTGTTTGGTTTCCTAGAACAAAGTGAACTGCCCATCTCTGTCCTTTCTTCATACTGAGAAAGCACTTACTTAGAATCCTGATTTTTTTTTTTTTTTTTTTTTTTTTTTTTTTTTTTTTGTCTTTTTGAGACAGGGTCTCGCTATGTAGTTGAGGCTGACCTTGAGCTCACTTTTGTAGTCCAGGCTGGTCTCGAACTCACACCAGTCCTCCTGCCTCAGCCTCCCAAGTGAGAATTCTGATTTTTTTTTTTTTTTTTGTCTTATTCTTCTTTTGCATTCCTTCACTTACACATCCAATGACTCAGTAAATATTTATTATTTGAAGGTATTCATGGTGGTGCTGGTGAAGTCAAGAATAAGATCAGTCTTCTACATATCCAAAATTGAGAAACTTGAATGCTCATGAAGTAACATGAAGCTGGGCTCTGAGGTCAGTAGAGGAGAATGGTGGGAAGCAGAGGCCAGAGAGTGAAATCCAGCAAAAGCAGAAGTAGTGCTTTCCCATGTTGTTGAAAATGATTTCATGATTAGTACCCTTGCATCTGGGGGGCCTGAAGAATAAATCTGTTTTACCCCCATATATATATATATATATATATATATAT
>PVJA010037960.1:0-19969 GCA_004027025.1 Myocastor coypus
AAGCTTGGGCGGCTTCAGGGACCGCGGTTCGATCCCCGGCACCACATGCTGCACCAGCCCTGCCCTCAGGGTGGGCTGAGCCGGCCATAAAAATGAGTGAATAAACAAACGTTCTGAAACAAGAAAATAAATAAATAAAGTTAAAAAAAAAAAAAAAAGACCATCCTTGGCTACCAAATGCACTCAAGGCGAGCCAACTTGAGCTGTATAGTAAGACCCTGACTCAAAAAGACAAAAAGAAAGAAAAAAAGACTGTCTCAAAACAAACATATGAACAAGCAAAAGAAACTGGCAAAAACACCAAACAAAAACCCCAGGACAAAGCTAAGCATGGTAGCATATTCCTGAAGGATTGCTGAGAGTTCAAGGCCAACCTGGGCTATAAGGTGAGTTCAAGGCCAGCCTGAACTGCATAGTGAAACTGTGTCTCAAAACAAAAACAAAGGAACAAAACCCAGGCCATTTCTCATTTTCTCTGTATACATTTCTCCCTTTAAACATTGGCCTCAGCTGCAGACAAATTAAGAATCTACTCTACCGTATTTCCTTTAGGAAAGATGAGATCATCTGTAACTTTCAAAATGACTAGTAGGCAAAGGAAGTATCAAAAGCAAGAAAAGAAAAAATAAGTTGAATAATACATGTCTCTCAGTTTCTGCTTCTACATGAGCTTGCTAGCTCACCAAGACAACTTGTCTACCTGCTCCAACTATTTTTCTCACTTAATTGTCCTGTTCTTTCCTCTTGTGTCCCCAACCCAGTTTCAGTCCTTGAGAATCAGTCTTAAAAGTCACATCCAAAATTGGGGGGGGGGGGGATGCTGTGGCTTAGCTCAGTTGTTTAAGGGCCTGCTCTGGCAAACATATTCAGGCACAGGAGACCAGGGTTTGATCCCCAGATCCACAAGCTTTACCTGACCTGCCCTTAAGGCAGCATGGGGGAGGATGTGGGGGTACCTCAATGGTTGAAGTGTCTGCACCAGCAATCCCAGTCAGACACAGTGGATGGCAGTTCCATCCCCAGATCCACCCTTAAGGCAGCCTGAGCCAGAGAAGGAAAAAAAAATCTATTTGGATGGAAAAAAAAAGGTGACTTTTTACCATGGAAGTTGCAGCTGTCTTTGATATAAAATTGACTCTTTTACTTTGAAAACTTCCCACAGTTGAAACAAACCATCTGGTTCTGTTTTTAGACATTTCAAAGAGACCCAGTTACCATAATCTAAGTGTTAAATTAAGTACAAGAACTTTCTGAGAGCATTGTTACTACAGGTGGTTACAAATGACCAATACAGCAGATGAGTTTAAGTTAATGCAGATTAATCTCTTCCTGTTTCTACGGTTAACTATAAACGATGATCTCATTTGTATAGCATTTATATGTATCTGTACAGAACCAGGACCACACCGCAATTATCTAACTTAAATCAAATTCTAGCCTATCATGACAATTTTTTACAGCAATCCAGAGCCAATAAAGTTAGCAAATGACTCCAAAGTCTAGAAGTCAGCATTTTCAGAAAGTGTCCTTTGACATTTAATCAAATCCTTCAATATAATTGGAGAGTAGTTGGTTACTACCCTCCATAAAACAAAAAGCTATGCTATTAGTTCTCTTTTGTTAAAGGGTCCAATGCACGTTTTCTTTTTAAACTCTACTTATCAATTGTTTAGTCACATCCTGAGATACTATGAGCTATCAAACTGGTTTGGGTATCATATATTATAGAGAAGTAGCATAATTAGAAAGTAACAGTTGTGCTAGTTGCTTTGCATTCACTAGGCTAAGCCTGGTTTTGCTGCAAAAGAACCAGTCAGTATTCGTCCTAGGCTCTGACCAGCTCTGTTCCAAGTTATTCTTCTGCCCATCCTCCCCCACCATACCTTATTCTTCCTATTCAGTGGTTTACCCATATCTGAACCCCTAATTTAGCTCCAGAATATCCTTAGTCTTACCCAATCCCTTGCAAATGTCATAAAATCCTGTAAGATCACATAGATCAGAAAAAAGCTCAGCTTGACCCTGTGGCAAGTGCCTATAGACTCAGTTATGGTGGAGGTTGAGATAGGAGAATCACTTAAGCCCAGAAGTTTCAGCCCAACACCTGGGAAACAGTGACACTTTGTGGAAGACAAGCATAAGCAAGCAAAATCTCCCTTCTGGTCCTAAGTGCAAAATTCTTAAAAAGGGCAATGCAGAATAATAGGCCAAATGAGACCAAACAGACCTTGTATGATCCCAAATGTCTACCCATCTCTACTTGCCTCTCTCAATCAATTAAATACTATAGTCTGAGAGCATTCCTTTGCATGTGGGCAATAAAGTTCCAGGAAGGGTAAAGTAAATATCACAGTCATTACCAGTATGATTATATTCATATTAATAAATCTCTCCAACTAGCTATGGTAAAATTTTCAAATTGTGGAAAGGTCTGAACTTGGGTGTTACCTGGAAGGGCTGGTTTTGTCTCACCATAGTAAAAAATTTTGAAGAGGTAGAGTTCTTGGAAATAGAGGAAGGGACCCTAAAAGAAGAAATAGGAAAGCAAACAAGAAAAATTCTTCACAGAATTGCTTGCACTTTGAAATAAGAATCATGCAGATTTCAGTAAACAAGAAGTTTATGTGCTCTATGACATCAGACCTTTTCTACCATGATATCTCATACTGCAAAATTACCTTGGAGAATCTTTCAATAACAAGGTTCAATACTTAGAGTACTTATTCTATGCCTGGCCTAGGTCTATGATCTGGAAGGCTTAGAAATTTAATTCTTGCCAGTATATTAAGAATGACTCCATGTTTTAGAATTGGATTCACATTAATTAGGGCTAAGTCCAATGTTGAAAGTAAAGATCCAAATTATTAATTTATGATAAAAAATCAAAGTTCTTGAAGACCAAAATGCTGAGGTTGGCAGGACTGCAATCTCTCTTTATGGGCAGAGAAACCAAACTACAATCAGAACACAGATTAAGAACCATAAAATTAAACAAGGAGAATTAGGTTAATGAGTTAAAAAGATGTCTCTCAAATTTACTTTTGTAGACACTATTCCCTTCTTGGTATGGCCTCACCAGTGAGTCAGTTTATTGGCTCCAATACCAGTTATCCAAAAAAAAAAAAAGTTTAAATTGTGCTGAACAGTCTTGGCTTGATTTAGGAGTAACTATATCTTTCTATTCTTATATAATGTGTATTTTCTAGATCTCTTTCTCAATACTATTTTTTTTTATTTTTTTAAATCTTTAATTTATTTAGTACAGAGTCTCACTACACAGCTCAGACTTATAATGATCCTGTTGTCTCAGCCTCCTCAGTGCTCAGATACAGGTGTGAACCACCACACATGGTTTTGGTAGCTGGCACAGCATGCCTAGGGCAGGCACAGCATATGGAACTGGGAATCAAACCCTGTTCCTGTGCTTGCCCAATAGACCCTTAGATTGCTGAGCTATCTTCCCAGGCCCTAAATCTCTTTTTCTTATAGAACTAAATTTGTCTTATGTATAAACTTCGTACAGCCTAGTATAGTCATTTTATAAAGGCTTCAGTGTGTTTGTTGAAAGAATGATAATGAAGGTGCAGTGGCACACGCCTGTAATCCCAGCACTCGGGAGGCTGAGGCAGGAGGATCGGTGAGAGTTTGAGACTAGCCTGGGCTACAAAACTGAACTCAAGGCCAGCCTGAACTGTACAGCGAGATTCTGTCTCAAAAAGACAAAAAAAAAAAAAAAAAAAAAAAAAAAAGAATGATGAGAGTGAAGGAATGAGTGCCTCACATTACCAGATAAAAATTTTTTCTTCTACCATAAACAGAAAAAAAAATGGAAGTTTTTAAATAAAACAATTACCCACAATGCTCAAAATAGACTCAGCACAGAATTCAGCTATTGGATATGAGCATAAAAGAACTGAAAGCATGACCTCAAAGAGATATTTGCACACTCATGTTGATAGCTGCATTATTCACAATAGCCAAAAGGTGGAAGCAAATCAAACATCTATAAACAGATGAGTGAGTAAATAAGCTATAGTATATAGACACACACACACACAAAAAAAAAAAAAAAAAAAATACTACTCAGTGATGGGTCTGCACCCATACAAAACTCTGCCAAGTAATCAAGGTGGCAAGCCAATGTAACATGGGGATCCAAAAAAAATGTGTCACTGCAAGCCTAACTTCCACCTCCTTTTCCTGGTCAGTCTCAACTTCTTTTCTTTTTCACGCATGGGCCAAACCTTCCCACTCAACACTTATTTTGACACCTTAACCATCCATGTAAACTCCATCCCCAACCCAGCGCAATGAATGAATTCTTTATCTTCCTGCTTCCTCCTCAGAGGATTCTAGCATTCTCCTGCAGCTCTCCTGTGCCCACAATAAAAACTTTTTCTCTCTCTCCTTTGCACCAAAGAAAAAAATCTTTTGATTTTGACTCTGTGACTTGGACCACTGGGGCATTTAGCTCCTTGGGGTCAACCCCAGTCTGAGCTTCCCCTGACAATGAGCCATCCTTTCTTTACTCTGGTCCTTGCCTTTGCTATTGTCAGCCTCCATCCAATACTGATCCACCTTAATCCTCATAGGTGAGCTGCCTCTTGTTCTGAGAGTTCCTGCCTCATTCTCTCATTCTCTCTCAAAAAATGTGGGCCTGTGACAGGACTCTTCATGCCCCGGGGCATCCTCTTGCCCTCATGGGGCGCCCTTCTGTCCTCCCAGTTATGACCAACAGAGCCAACAGGCATCTCTCTCTCTCTCTCTCTCTCTCTCTCTCTCTCTCTCTCTCTCTCTCTCTCCTCTCTCCATCACATTCCAAAGAGGGTGACAATCCACTTTGGTGTTGTGCTCCAGATTTGGCTGTTTAGCTGACCTTTGATTTGATCACTACAGGAAATATTCCTTCCCAACTCCAAAAACATCCTCTGTTTGGATGGTTCTTAAGAAACTTAAACACCCTCAGTCTCCAGGTGCTCAAATGATTAATCTTTTACTGCCACATGTCCTCATCCCAATATATACTTGATAATGGTGGCCACAGGCCTAAGTAGGATACTTTTGATTTCAATACTCTTTGGGACCTGGACTGCAATGGTAAATGGACAGAGACTCCCTACACACAGGTCTTTATTGCTCTCAGGGCACATCCCTTTCTCCTTCAGACAGGCAGGCTGACCCAAATACTTTTGACTCATTCCAACACTGTTGGAACCCCTACCTGATTCCCCTCAGAACTCCCTCAATGATGTTCCTCCTACATTCACTCCTCCTCCATGCCCACAAGCCCAGCCTCCTTCAATCTTCTCAGCCTAATCTCCCTACACTGTCTCCACCCCATCCTTCCCCCTCCATCACCTCCTTTTTCTCCTCCTCTGCTCCTAAGCCATCATTTTCTCCTCCTACACACCATATCTGGTCTCACTCTGCACATCATCACCATCTTGCAGTTGATTTTTCCCTATCATCTTGTAGGGAGCCTCCATCTTATACTCAGCTACCATCTTATAGTTGGCTACCATCTTGTAGTCAGCCACCATCTTGTAGCCAGCTACCATTTTCTCAGCCTCAACTTCTTCTCCCCCTCTGACAACAGGCAGACCCCAAGGTGCTGGTTCACATCATGTTCCTTTTACTCTGTCTGTCCTATCCTAGATTTCTCACCAACTAGGCTTCTTTTCCACTGATCCCCCAAAAATTATATAGAAGATGTATTGGTCAGGGTTTTACTTAGAGGAACAGAATAGATATAAGGAATGGATATTAACACAAAATATACAATCCATAAGGAATTATAAGATTGGCTCTCAACAGTCAGCCACAGAGTCAAATGAGAAAGCGTGCAGAGGGCGTCTGCATGCTCCAGACTGAAGAACTCAATCCCAACTTCTGGACTTCACTGCAGCACTCCATGTAAGTCTCTATCCATCAGCAATAGAAGACTGAAGTGTCTGTAATGGACTCTGAAGAGTATGAGACAGATGGTGAAAGATCCAAGCTGGAGGCTAAAGAGTCTGCACTGTAAGCCAGATGATGAAATCCAGGCCGAATGCAAAGACTGAAGCTTTTTCGATGAAGTGAAGTCTTAACTCCTTCCTCAGCCCTTTAAAAAGTCTCTTTGTGCTCAGTCATTCTGATGTGGGCCCATTGTGCCCTAGGGTGGAACCAATCATACCCCAGAATGGGCCCTTGATCCTGCTCTTAGGGAGGAGCCAATCATATCCTAGGCAGGCCCTGGTCATGCTCCAGGGAGGAACCAATTGTACCCAGGGCGGGGCTCCCACCAACAGGGAACCGGGCCACTGAGTCATCCAACCAAGTTGACAGGACGTATCAACCACTACAGAAGAGTTCCAATTTGTCATTAATTCCTAGATTTTTTTTTTTTTTTTCTCGTATTTTAGGGAAGAGTCTACAGGGTGTTCAGGGGCTCACTACTAGATTGGACTTGTAGTGATCCGCCTGTGTACAGCCTCCCAAGAGCTGGGATTATAGCCCAGTCTCAATTGCCATCTCAGGGTGCCCTCGAACCCCTGGCCCCTGCATCTGCTTTCAGGTTCTTTAGTTCGCTGAGTTATTTGACCAGCCCTAATTACTATGATCTTCATTGCAAAGATTGCTATGTTATTCTCACCTCTACTTTGTCCCTCCCAACAAAAAGAACAGCTCTGCCAAGCTACTCAGACACAAGCTGACCAAAGACACCACACTAACCCTAACTATCCTGCAAGTGCAGCTGTAGTTCCAAATTCTGACCATCCCCACCCCCACTGGAACTATCAGAGAGGTCCAATAGCTCAGCTTACATGGCTGTTATGACTGGCTGCCTTGTTGTAGGACTTAAAAAATTTCACATAAGGCCAACAATTATCAAAAGCACCATGAACTAACCAAGCTCTGATGAGAGCCCTGTCAAATTTCTTTCTCACCTCACAGACACCTTCACTAAATATATTAATGTTGACCCTCAGTCCCCTGAGGGAAGAGCCATTATTAACTCCTGCTTCATTTCTCAATCTGCTCCTGACATTTATGCTAAACTAAAACAGACAGATCTTGGCCCTCAAACCCTACAGGGAGACCCACTGAATCTGGCTTTCCATGTTTTCAACAATAGAAAGGAACAATTAAAACAGGATTTTTTTAAAAAGCACACTAAGGACCCGGCAGGATGGCTCAGTGGTCTAAAGCGCCTGCTTAGGAAAGTTTGGGTGGCTGCAGAGATTGCAGTTCGATCCCCGGCACCACATGCTGTGCCAGCCCTGCCCTGAGGGCAGGCTGAGCCGGCCATAAAAATAAATAAAAACAAACAAACAAAAGTTCGGAAACAAGAAAAAAAATTTAAAAGTAAAAATAAAAATTCTTAAAAAAAAAAAAGCACACTAAGCTTAAATTCCAACTCTTGGCTGCAGCACTCAGGAAAGCAAAACTAAAGAAAACTGTCATCTGGGCCCCTCCTGTAGCATACTTCAAATGTAGCAAAGAAAGACACTGGGCTGAGTCTTCCCCAACCCACAGCTACCACCAGGACCTTGTCCTGTCTGCAAGCTCAAGGGTCACTGAAGTGTAACTGTCTTGTCTACCAAAGAGAAGGGAAGTCATCCAATGTCCTGCCCTCACAGGAGAGCTCATCATTGCTGCTGGACTCATCACTAGCTGATCTGTTCAGTCTCACCACTAAAGAGGACAGATGGAGCTCAGAGCCCACAGCCCCCATCAAGGTATCTTTGTCAGAGCCCCAAGTCTCACTGGAAATCTCAAGTAAGACACTCTCTTTTCTTGTTGACACAGGGCCCATATATAGTGTTCTTCCAGAGTTTTCAGGCCACTCTACCCAATCCTTGGTCTCCTTTGTGGGCATAAACAACCTATACAACCCCTCCAGATAAGGCCCATCCCCTGTCAACCTCAGACTCTTATTCAACCACAGCTTCCTTGTCATTCCAATCTGTCCCACACCCTTCATGGGCAGGGATCTCTTCCAAAGACTCGTTTACTTTTTCCCTTCCCAACACACTTGCCCTTCTAGCTCAACTTCTGAACATTTGCAATTCATTCCTCACTCTTCCTCCTTCCCTTGTCAATCTTATAGTTTGGAACACCTCCCACCCCACTCATGCTATCCCCACCACCCTTATACTAATTAGACTCAGAGATCGCTCAGTTTTTTTCCCTGTGTTTCTCAATATCCAATAGCTCCAAAACACCAGCAGAGACTTAAACCTATAACAATCCTCCTAGCCAATGGTTTCTTAAAACTTCACACTCACCTTCCAATATCCCCATTCTCCCAGTACTCAAACCCAGTGGCTCCTATTATGTAGTCTAAGATCTCAGAGTTATCAATGATGTAGGGTTATGGTTTGTGTCTAGTTGTCCCCCCAAAGCCTCATGTAATCATGGGGTGGACTTCTAGACATTATGATTAATGATCCACTGGGATTATGAGTGTAAATGCTGCAGGAATCATGGGTGTGCTTCATGAGGCCTGGGGCAGATAGTCTGAATGCAACCTAAGTGAGACAGACTTGCTGTCTGTTGCCATTGTTGTTGTTATTCCTCCCATTTGCTCTGGCTTTCTGCTCTTTGCTGCTGCCATGAACAGTTGCTCCCTGCCATGTGCCACTCTGCCTTAGAGCCTGCCAAGTATGGCCTGAAACATCTACCAACTATGAGCTAAATAAACCTTTCCTTCCTTCATTTGCGGTGTTGAGTATTTTTGTCCCAGCAATGAGAGAAGAGTAACTGAGACATTTGGCTATAATGTCATGCCAAATCCTTACATATCCCAACTTTGTACTACCTACTTTACAGTCCTAGACCTCCAAGATACCTTCCTCACTATCCCTCCTACACCCTGATTGTCAGAACCTCTTCACCTTCACAGGGACAGACCCAGAATCCTCCAGTCCCTACAGCTCACATGGATGACCCTACCTCAGGGATTCAGACATAGTCCTTACTGCTTTAGCTAGACCTTTAGTATTGACCTCACCACTCTCAATCTCAAACCCAGCACTCTCCTCCAATATATAGATGATCTTCTGTTCCTCCTACCATGCTTTAGCCATATGACATATAGCAACCTGTCTCAACTTTCTCTCAGGTCATGGATGTAGGGTTTTCTCAAGCTCAAATAGCCTCACCAAAGGTCAAATATTCATTTCCACTACTTATTCCCGCTACTCAATCACTGCTGATCACAAAACCCTCCTTCATGACATTTAATTGCTTACTAAAAAAACAAGTTCTACATTTTTTTGGTCTAGCAGACTTCCTTTGCCTGTGGATTCCTAACTCTAGCTCAACCTCTCTAGAAAGCATCCAAGGGCTCCTAGTCAAAACCTCTTGACCTTACTACTGCCATACATTCCTCTTTTCACAAGTTATGAGGCCCTCTTAAAGGCCCCAGCTCTCACTCTCCAAAACCCAAGCCAACCCTGTATTTTACATACTATCTCTTAAATCATAATGCAGTGAGAGTTCTAGGACAAAAAACAGTGCCCTCATTTCAGGCAGTAAACAGTTTACCCATTAAAACAACTAGACAACACAATATGTGGGTGGGGCCCCTGCCTTCTGGCCCTTACTGCAGCAGCCACACTAATAAAAGAGGCAAGAAGTTCACTCTAGAACCATCAATCACAGTACACTCGCCTCATCACATTAATGAATTCATTTCACACAAGACACTCCCCTACCTAATGATCCCTGTCCATTTACAGCAGATTCATCTGAGGCTCAGACAGGACCCATCACTGTCTCCACTAGCAGTTCCTGTAACCCAGCCACCTTAATCCCATCTTCTAATGAGGCCCTTCATCACAACTGCGCTGACCTCTCATAGATGATCCCCACCCCTTCCCCCACATCAGTATTACTCTAGTCCCTACAGCCTCTGACACATGGCTTATAGATGGAAGCTCAACTAGCAAAGATGCTTAGAAAAGGGCGGGACATATAATAGTCAGTTGTTCTAGAGTAACAGAGGCAAGTCCACTGCCACCTAGGATATATTCACTACAGGCAGAACTTACCACACTCACAGAAGCCCTCACACTAGCCAAAGACAAAAATCATAAATCTCTGTACTAACTCCAGATACACATTTAGTATCCTTCACTCCCATACTGCCATCTGGCAACAAAGCAGTCTAATCAGCACTCAAGGAGCCCCCATCACAAATGCACCCCTCATTCTTAAGCTTCTAGGACAGCACAGCTCCCAAAGCAGATAGTGGTCATTCACTGTAGAAGACACCAAACACTATCAGACCCTATTTCTCAGGGCAATATCTTTGGTGACATACAGGCCATATTAGCTGCACAAAAGCCATACATTTCTCTTCCTGCCCTTATCCCAAACACCTTGCCCTCACCTACTCACCGAAATAACTCCAATTACTCTAGGAACCAACCTATAACAAAAACACTCAGGTGTGGTGTAGTGGATTTGTAGCTAGTGATCAACTTATTACAGCCAGCTGAATTAGACGAGCATAATGTTGGGTACAGGAGGCTCACCTGAGGATTGTTGCCAGCAGCATAAAGACAGAACAGGAGAAGCCGCCAGAACGCTGTTAGAGATACTGTTTGGAGAAACTGTTGCAGCTATTGGAGGCTACTAGTTCTTGTAGGCTGTTCTGCTGGAGGAACTTGTCATGCTGGATTTCCGGATGAACTTTTGTCCTCATCCTACGCATCACTTTCTGGCTCCAGAGGAGAAGATGGTGCACAACTTAGCCTCATGGAAAAACTTCTTGCATTGGCTTTCCTGATGGGAACTTGGCTTTTTTCATTGCTGGAGGAGCTCAGGACCTCACTATGACTGAGAATGGCTGTAGTGCTTTTGACGGAGCTCTTGTGCTTACCTTGAGCAATGCTTTCTAGCTCCAGCTCAGATCCCTAGGCCTACTAGCTCAGATCCTTCATTCTGTCGGCATAGACTTTCTAGCTTCTACCACTGACCTTTCTGTCTTTCCAGCACAGATCAGTGAGGTAGACCTGTATGAGATTTTGCTGTGGGCTCCAGGCCTCTAGTTGGACTGGTCAGTGGCCTGTTATGAGCTCTAGGTTTGCAGCTGGACGCATGCACGATATTAGGATCTAGACCTTCAGCTGGAGTCCTTAGTGTTTATGTGTGTGGACAGATTTCCTGCACTTCTTATATATGATTCCTGACTGATATATTATAAAATATTATAAAAAATGTCCTGTATTATACTGTTGCCTTTGCAAAAACCCCAAACCATGACGGATGGATTTTCCAGGGATCAAAGCTTCTCCTCCCAGATCCTCAGGCTTTATCCATCATCACTGACTTACACAATTGCTTTCACGGGCCCAGCAGGATGGCTGAGTGGTCTAAAGTGCCTGCTTAGGAAAGCTTAGGCCGGCTGCAGGGACCGCGGTTCAATCCCCGGCACCACATGCTGCGCCAGCCCTGCCCTCAGGGCAGGCTGAGCCGGCTATAAAAAATAAATAAATAAACACACAATTGCTTTCATGTGAATACCCAAGCTTTCTATAAACTTCAAACTCTAATCACTACCCATCCATTCTAAAAACTATTACTCACCAAGTCACTCAAGGTTGCCATCTCTGTGCCAAAACCTCTCCTCATGGACATGTACCTCCTGCTTTCCCAAACCACCAACTTCATGGACACTCCCAGATGAAGATGGGCAGATACACAGTACTGACAGGTAATTGCATTTTATTTCTGAAAAATCATAACTCTGAAAATATACCATAGATAATTTTAACTAGTTGTTGAAATTTAATGTCCTGAAGCTCTGATCCATATGCTGTCACTTAGAAAAAAATGATGTTAATGATTTGAAAAGAATGTTAGAAGTTTATGTTTTTTTCTTAAATTTATGAAAATGTGCCATGACTATGAATATAAAAGTCTACTTTTATTTTAAAGAAAAATAAAATTCCTTCAAAACGGGCAAAAAAAAAAGATGGGCAGATAGATTTTATATACATGCCTCATCATAAGGCCTATAAATAACTTCTTACCGTTATATGCACTTTCTCAGAATGAGTAGAGGTTTTTTTCACTGCTTGAGAGATGGCAGATATAGTTTCTAAAACTCTTATACAAGACATTATCCCCTGATTTGGCTTATCCTGATCTATCCAATCAGACAATGGACCAGCTTTTATCTCTCAGGTTACTCAGCAGGACGCCTACGTATGGGAGGCCATTCCTGCTAAAACTTCCTTGCATTGCTGACTAAATCCCCATCCTGTTCTTCCTCTGATACCTTTGGAGACAACATACTGACCTCTGCCCTCTACAACCAATAAATAATCCTCAACCAGGATCCCCTATAACTCCTAAAATATTTAATATATCTCAAATCTTCTAAGCCTACAGGACATTAGCCCAAGTGGATGGGACCCCATCTGGTCATCCTCACAATAGCCATAGAGGTCAAGGACACCAGCCTTTTGTGCCATTCCTGCCTCAGCTAAGCAGTGACACCTCTGACACCTAATCCTCAACACCTCCAGTCCTAAACTCTCATCCTCGGCACAGTCATCACACCTATACTCCACTCATCTCTACCACACAAAAGCCCCTAAAACTCCCAGGAAACTTCACACATTGTTTTCTTGTCTGGTTTCTGATCCCTTCTCCTGGATGTTTCTTATATTCACCACTGCCAGGCTCCAGGATGTCTCTCCAGAAGACTTCCAAACACCATACAAGATTGGTCTCATAGTCTTTTATGAGGAGAATGTCCTTGTACTCTTTACTCTCAACTGCCGGTCATAAGACAACAAAGCTCCAAACCACTTTGCAATTCCCAGACATGCCTTGCTCTCTGCACGTCATATTCATATTCCTTCCTTTACTCTCCAACCCAGCTCTGACACCAACATGAGCTTCCACTCATATCTTCACCCTCACTTTAACTGACAGGGGAATGATTGTCTTAAACAACTTTCCAACTGTCCTCCCAACTCCACTCGTCAGTTCACCATTCCCTATTGTCCTTATGTCTATACCTGGAACATGAGTCCAGGAGTTTTTAATTGTGCCCCAGATAGCAGTCTAGTTTAGACATCTCCTCCTCCCACATCTCACCAAAGAAACTGTGTTGATGCTGCCTACTTCTATGTTAATAAATGGGGATGGGAAACCATAGGTATATACACCTATGGAAAAGACTGGAAATAATCAGACCCCCACATCACGATCACACTCAAAGACTGCTAAAATTCAGTACACCTGACTATTAACAATGCTTTAAATCCCCAGTAACTCTTGGGAAAAACTTGGGGTTTTCTATTTTATGGGCCAACTATTCATGGACCAAACCCAGGCAATTTTCTTACTCTCAGGTCACAGCTAATAACCCTACCCCCATCACCAACTCCTAGCAGGATTCACCTCAAACCCTTATGCCCACTCCTCTAAAATGACGCCTCTAACAGCCAACCTCCTCCCACCTCTCAGATCCTTTCACACTCCACTCTCCTACTCCTCCAACGTTACAGAATGCTGGCTTTGTGTCCCCCTACCAATAAGACCTATATATGGCCTCATACACACACTGGAATGCCTCCCACCTAACCTTCCCACCCAATCCAACTATTGTGGGCCCTCTCTCTATTTGCAGTTTACATCACTGGCCAACTAACCTTACTTGTCACGTCGGCTGTTACACTTGTCTTCCTCCCTGATGGACAGGATCTTGTACCCTAACCCTTCTAATCCTGGCACTCACAGTAAACTCTCAAGACACCATAGCAATGTCCCTTATAACACAAACACATAATACACATCTCACTCTGAAGACAAGAGCCATTCATGTCCCAATACTTATTGGCATGGATGTTCTCTCTGTCCTTGGAGCTGGTCACAGGACAGAGGGGGTAGCTACTGTTATCTCCCCTATCAACAACTGTCTCTTGAGATGCACCAACAGTTAGAAGACATAATAACATCTATTCATTCACTCCAACACCAAATAAATAATCTTGCAATGGCCACTCTCCAAAATCACTGAGCTTTAAATGTCATTACAGCTGAAAAGAGAGGCATTTGTGCTGTATTGGGAGAAGAATGCTGCTACATTGTAAATGAGCCCAGAATCATCATTAATAAGGTGGAAAATCTTCACAGCTATCTCCATAAAAAAACAGCAACAACTGAGTGATTGGTCCACCTCTTTGCCATGGTAGAATACCTTTGGAGCATGGGCCCCTGTGCTCCTCCCTCTCCTGAATCCTCTAACCATGATAATGATAATAGTCTTACTAGTCATAGCTCCCTGACTTTAAAACTCTTTTTGAGACTTCTCCAATCTAGGATATGAGGTTTTAGCACCAATGAGCTTCTTTCTCATCCTGGCTGAGACCCCTGGCACCATTTTCCACATGGGCCTGACCTATCATCCCAACAAACATACCAGTCCCTACCATGATGCCCCTGTCAACAGGAAGCAGCTTGAGAGAATCACTGAACCTTTTTGGAACAAAAAGACAGGAAAGATGGCCTGAGCCCACACAAAAATCTGCCAAGTAATCATGGCAGCAAGCCAGGATGGCATGGAGATCCAAAATCAACATGTTACTTCAAGACTAATTTCCACCTTTTTCTCCCTGGTCAATCTCAACTTCCTCTTTTCCTTTTCATGTGTGGGCCATGCTTTTCCCAGTCAACACCTGTTAGGACACCTCAGCCACCCATATAAACTCCATCCCCAACCCAGCTCAATAAATTCTTTGTCTTCCTGCTTTCTCCTCAGAGAGTTCTTGCATTCTCCTGTATCCTTCCCACACCCACAGATAAAGGTTTCTTTTATCTCTCTCCTGTCTCTCATTTGCACCAAAGGAAAAAACTCACATTTAGCCTTAAAAAAAAAAAAAAGAAAAAAAATTCTGACATATGCTACAATGCAGATGAAACTTAAGGATGTGATGCTACGTACAACAAGCCAGTCACGAAAGAACAAATATGATTTCACTCACATGATGTCCTCAGAAAGCAGGATGGTTGCCATGGAGTAAGGAGAGAATGAGGAAGTATTGTTTAACGAGCAATGATTTTGCAAGATAAAAGAGTTATGTGTATGGATGGTGGGGATGGTTGCACAACACTGTGACCAGTGTACTACTTAATATCACTGAATTGGACACACAAAATGGCAAGAATGGTAAACTTTATGTGGATTTTACACAAACTAAAAAATAGCTTTACCATACTAACTCATACTTTGCGTTTTTTTAAATGTATTTAGTACAGGGTCTGCAGGATCTACAGAGTCTCACTACATAGATCAGACTCATAGTGATTTTCCTGTTTTCGGTATCCCAAGAGCTGGGATTATAGGCGTGCACCACCATGCCCAGACTCGAACCTTCTCAGTGTGCCCCAGGGTTGGGATCAGCACAGCACACCAGGGATCAAGCCCCGGCCACTACGCTCTGCCTAGGCAGGCACTTTAGACAGCTGAGCTACCTGGCTGGCCCTTACTTTGCATTTTTAACATAAATTACTCCCATAAATCCAATGGGCTAGCACTATGTTTTTAATATGAAGCATCCCTCCGGAGACTCATTTCTTGAGAGATTGGTTCTCAATGTGTCAGTGTTGAGGTAGAACTAGACAGGTAACTGAAATATAAGGATGCTAACCTATTGATGAAGGCTAGGAATATATCTCAGAGCATTCCTGGCAAGCACAAGGTCCTGAGTTTGATCCATGGTACCAAAAGAAAAAAGAAAAAAAGACACAACTAATCTATTGATGAATTCATGGGTTAATGGGCTATTAGGAGACAGGGTCTAGTTGAAGTAAGTGGCTCATAGGAGGTATGGGAAGGGGTGGCTGAAACTGAGGATTGATCACACATCCAGGGCAAGGGCTAGGCCAACCCCAAGAACACAGAGTGACCAAGGCAAGCTAAGAAAAACAAGTTGTTAGGCAGAAGGGTTTCACCCAACATCAACCTGCCAAGTGTATAAATAAATGTACTGCCATTATTGGGTGGCTCTTTTCTCCACAAAAGAGAGGGCTCCACCAGACCTCACCTTTCTACATTTTCAGTCTTGTCTTCATTACTTCATGGCCCTCCTCCCAGGAGTCTCTCAAGGCCTATGCTGAAGGCGGCGGAAGTGTGCCTTTGAAGGGTACATCTCGTCCTCAGCCCCTTCTTTTTTCTCTGCTCTCTGCTTCCCAGCTACTGTGAGATGAAAAACTACCACCCCACTTTTCCACTTCAGAATCTATTAATTCATGCATTTCTTTTTTTACTTCAGATGTTATCTCTGATCTGAGTTGCTCTATACATTTCTGCACTTGTCTATCTACCTCAGAAGCTATCGATTCAGAGATTGCGTCTGCATGATTTCCATTTTCTTGTATGGTAGCATCTCCTGTATCTGTTACAGGTGGGCTCGGGACCTGAGATTGCATTTTGCTCCTTGTCTGTATCATTCTGTATAGCAGTGACCTATGGTGCAGGTCTGTGCACCTGCAGGTTAGTCATTCAGTCTGGGCTGCTGGGTCAGCTGAGCTGCTTAAAGACTGGTGGAGGAGGTCTCACTCACCTGGCAGGCCTGGCTACTGGATAGGCTATGCTTGCAGCGGGGCAGAGGTCTGACTCACATGCCTGGTCTGGTGCTGGATAGGCTGCACTTGTGGCAAGCTGGAGGAGGTCTCTCCACACCACTTTTCCACCATGATGCTCTACCTCACCACCAACCCACAACAATAGGACCATGTGACCACAGACTGAAACCCCTGGAATCATGAGTCAAACCTTTTCTCCATGATATTGTTTATATTAGATGTTTTGTCACAGCAACAAAAAGCTAACTAATGCTATCAGCTTCTATGTTTGTCCTCATATTGTACTGCAGCTGGTCTATCCTACTGAATTTCAGTCTGTCTGAAATATACATATACATACATACATATATATAGTCATTGTATGAGCTAAGCCATAGAATTGTGTAACATAGAATATTATATTCAAAATAAGACCACAGACAATATTTTCACAACTTTCCAATTACAAGGAGACTTACAATAAAAAATGCCTACAGTATTCATAGTTGATAAACACAGCAATGTGATACTGGATTAACACCAATTTTAACATACTTGGTTTTTTTAGATCTGCAAGAAATAAATCTACCAGCTGAGTGCAGTTGAACAAGATCATTACAGAATTAGCAGTTTTCTGACCCACTTTAAAAAGCCGAATCACTCAGTTGAGACCCCAGGGAAATGCAGATTTATACATTTGATGTATTTCTTGGCTTTTCTACAATTAAATCAAGTCGAATACCAGCTTTTGACTCTTTGCCATCACTTCTTTTAAGTGGGTGATTTTATATGTTTTCTTGAAGCTTTTGCATATTCTTAATTTTTACAAATGTAAATGCATAATAAAATATGCATATGGCTTTCTTTTATGCAATTAGTTTCTACAGGCATCAGGATGGCGCACTGCTCTTCCTAATCCTTTACTTAATTAGTGGGTGGGTACAACAGGAAGTCACAAAAGGAATCCAAGTGCAATTTCCTGCATATGAGAGGCAAAGATGAGAGTAATGGTCATTTCATCAGTACTCTTACTGGCCCAATGAAAGAGAGGTGCTTACATTTCTGTAAGCATGGTGACATGCTTGGTCCTCTCTACCCAATAGCCATGTGAGACTAGTGAATGTGCACTCTGACCACATTCTCTTGCACCAACACAGCCAAGTGTAGTTAGTGGCTTATCAAAATAGAAGGGGGTGGGGCCTTTCAGGATGGCTCAGTGGTCTAAAGCGCCTGCTTGGGAAAGCTTAGGCGGCTTCAGGGACTGCAGTTCGATACCCAGCACCACCTGCTGCACCAGCCCTGACCTCAGGGCAGGCTGAGCCTGCCATAAAAATAAATCAACAAACAAAATAGAAGGGGGTAGCCAGGCATAGTGGCGCACACCTGTAATCCCAGCACTTGGGAGGCTGAGGCAGGAGGATCGGTGAGAGTTCGAGACCAGCCTGGGCTACAAAACTGAGCTCAAGGCCAGCCTGAACTGTACAGCAAGACCCTGTCTCAAAAAGACAAAAAAAAAAAAAAAAAAGAAGGGGTAGAAGGAGAGATTGGAGCATATTTTTCTTATAGTTTGGAATTGTCAGCACATGGTGATAATAAAAAGAATACAGGCTTTTAGCTTTTTAACAGTGTCTAACAGTATCTTTCTTCTCTGAATTCTAAAACATGCATTGCATAATTTATAAGGTGCTTAATATACTGTTTAATATAATTCCAGTACTTCCTATAATTATAGTTATTTCTGTCCATGTTGTCCAAACTACATTAAATTATAAATGTTTGAGGGCAAGGATCATAACACATATATCTTTGTTTTCTTCACATAATATGCAGCAGTGGTGTCTGTGTGATAAGTGCTTTGAAAAAATGAAGCCATTAATACAAATCATACATATCATTTTAATATTAAACAAGCCTCACATTATGAGGTCAAGGAGCTGTTCTGGTTTTTTAACATTTTATTGAGTGAGCACTGACTAAGGGCTGGCAATGTGCTGCTTTATATACATTATCTATTCACTATAAAAATGTAGCAAGTTCCTACTGTATGGTAAACAGTAGAAGGTCTGAAGAATCCAATAGTGAGTAAAAGTATTTAATCATGTGATATATATTAACTGAGAGATTACTTAATTTGTTCAGGTATAATCAGGTAGTAACTGGAGGAGCCTTAACTTGAACCCAGAGCTTATTCTAGAAATCAGGATTTTCAACACTCTATTATATTTGCTATGGTGAGAGCTATGGACAACCCAAGGTAAGAATTATAAATGTCCAGTTTTACTACATTTTCTTATTTATTTATTTATTTATTTATTTTACATTTTCTTATTTAAACACAGATGGATTCCTGGTGAAGGTTAAGGACTGTGTTTGCTATAGTTTTCTTAAGTCCTAGTGCTTTCATATAGTGCTATTTCAAGATACATACCAACCTCTAATACAGTGGTGGTGAATCTACAGCATGTGTGCCGCAGCCAGTTGTTTGTTGTTACTGAAAGCTCTAAAAAGAGCTTTCATAAATACTTATTAGCCAAACATCTTAATAACTCTATAAACCACTGGGTTTCTTTATCACTTTAAAAAATTAATTTGGGGGCCTGGCAGGATGGCTCAGTGGTCTAAAGCGCCTGGTTAGGAAAGCTTAGGTGGCTGCAGGGACCGCGGTTCAATCCCTGACACCACATGCTGCGCCAGCCCTGCCCTCAGGGCAGGCTGAGCCAGCCATAAAAACAAATAAACAAACAAACAAGTTCTGAAACAATAAATAAATAAATAAATAAAAATATTTTTAAAAAATTAATTTGCCAGATCTGGTGATGTAGCTTGGAAGTAAAGCACTTGCCTAGTATGTGCAAGGTTCTGGGTTCCATATCTAGCAACAAAAAAAAGAATTTTCCCATAAAAATATTTAATTTAATTTATTACCAATAAGAACTTATTTCTCACTTTTTTCAGCTGGCTGGGAAGATGGCGGATATTCAGACAGAGTGCACCTACCAGAAGCAGCCGACTATCTTCCAAAACAAGAAAAGGGTCCTTCTGGGAGAAACAGGCAAGGAGAAGCTCCCTCGGTACTACAAGAACATCAGTCTGGGCTTCAAGACCCCCAAAGAGGTCATCGAGGGTACCTATATTGATAACAAATGCCCCTTCACCGGCAACATCTCCATCCGGGGGTGGATCCTGTCTGGCATGGTGACTAAGATGAAGATGCAGAGGACCATTGTCATCCGCCGAGACTATCTCCACCACATCCGAAAATACAATCGCTTTGAGAAGCGCCACAAGAACATGTCGGTGCACCTGTCCCCCTGCTTCAGGGATGTCCAGATCGGCGACATCGTCACAGTGGGCGAGTGCAGGCCCTTGAGCAAGACAGTGAGCTTCAACGTGCTCAAGG
>PVJA010037961.1:0-19558 GCA_004027025.1 Myocastor coypus
ATCATGTCACTGCGTTATGATGGTATGATGGTATGATGGTTTTAATTCCTTGGGGAAGATATCTCTAAGGGGAGCAACTTGGTCAAGCAGAACCTCTGGTTTTAATTTTTGGAGGAATCTCCACACTTACTTCCATAGTGGCTATACCAATTTACACCCTCCTCAACAATGGAAATGCTCCTCTGTCCCCACGGCATGGCCAGCACTGCTATTGGTTGGGTTCTTGATGACAGCCATTCTTTCTGGAATGAGATGGAATCTCAGTGCTGTTTAAATTTGAATTTCACAAATGACCAGAGATGTTGAACATGTTTTCATATACTTCATTACTGCTTATACTCATTCAACTAAGAAGTGTGTATTCATCTCAGATGTCCATTTTTGGATCAGATGTTTAAATTTGGACAGTCTAGGTTTCTAAGTTCTTTACATATTCTATGTATTAATCTTTTCTCAGGGGAATAAATGGCAAAAAAGTTTTTCTATTCTGTTGGTTGTCTCTTCACTTTGCTGGTGATTATTTTTACTGTACAAAAGCTTTTTAATTTGATATGATCCCAGTTATTTATCCTAAGACTCACTGCAAGCAATTCCAAGAGCACCTCTTCCCACCCTACCATCTATTAATAGGTATAAGTGAAAAAATTATATATATACATATATTACAGATATTATATGCTATACATATATATGTATATATAATATACAGAAAAGACAGGAAGGAAATAAAAAAGTTTTCAAGAGTAGTTCCCCCTAGATAGTAGACTACAACAATCAGTATTTTGTTCTTTCTAATTTTTTGCACTCTGTAAATTTCTGACTACTTATAATTAGAAAAAGATATTTTGATGCCACCGATCTGTTTCTACTAATAGTCCCCCTGATGTGGTCTGCTTGAAATTTTTAGCAAGAAATAATTTTAAATAATTTTAGCTTACAAGAGCATCTGTGGCCTAAGTGCCTATGAGCAAGAAATATGAGAAATTTGATTTAAATATAGAAAAGCTAAATTCACATGCCCCAGATGGGACACCTAGCACAAAAAGAAAAAAAAAAAGAAAACTTTCCGCTCACAAGTGATGGTTGCTGAGCACAACTTATATTTCATAGTTTAGAGAAGGAGATTGTTTCATTAATTTCACAAGACCTACTCAGTGTAAGAATGATAAAACCAAACTATAAATTGTCCATTACCTATTTGTAGAGTACCCAGAAGAAAATAAAGCAATACAGGGTTACTTATATTTAATAGTAGTGGAGATTTATGAAACAAGTTTCCTGAACTTTTCTCAAATGAAGATGTATTTTTGACTCAGGATACTGTGAAGCTTTGCCTCTTAGATCCCTGCTTAGTCTAACCAATACCTACTGTACTCCTTGATGGAACAAGTCACTGAACCATAATGAAAGTACAAGGATTACAAAACAAAAACAAGGGACTAGGTTTCCTAAAGATGCAACTTTGCTAAGATGCTAATGGACATCTGGACTGAGTCATTCTGTCCTCCTCCCTCATTTCATTTCTGCTCTTGAAACAAATGATGACAGACTTAGAAAAGCTGCAAAGATATGCAATGGATATTCCCAGTGGAATATGGAAATTCATTTGTAGTTTCAAAAGGGAGATACAGAATGAGGAGCAAAAGTTAATCATTTCTCTAGTCTACCATAAATTGTGAGTGCTTCATTGTGAGGAGGGAATCAGAAAAATAAGAAGGTAGAGGAATCTCCAAATGTGAGCAGCTCTGGGAAGTGTTGTAGTGTCTGGGAAACATGGCAGACACCACATGCTATGGGAAAAATCTGTGAGAATAGCAGACTTCTTTTGGATCTAAATGAATGATCAGTACAGGCAGACTTCTATGACAGCAGCTTTCATGAAAGGTTTTTGAGCCTTCTACCTTGTCACTGAAGAGGTTTTCTGGGAGAAGCTCTAGGAGGATGTATTCATCCTACTCAACTATCTCGAGAAAATTTAAAACATCTGTTCCTTTAGGTAAGCGCAGATATTTTCTCATATTTTTACTCAGAAAAGGTGATATTTTAAAAGGGCAATGATTTGTGAAAACCAGTATGTATTAGATGTTTCATATGCATTTTGTATTATATTATTCACCAAAAGCCATCCATTACTACCATTAGTTTTCAGATGACACGTCTGGTATCCACAACAGTGACTTGTCATGCCTAAAGCTCATAGGTTAAAAGAAGGGAAGTAGAAGGCAAATCCACATTTTCTGGCTATAATGTTCTTATTCTACATATCCACTATTAGATTTTGCATCTATCTATCTATCTATCTATCTATCTATCTATCTATCAAAGATAGTGTCATTTTCCCTATATTATGAAAAGTTCTTTACACAGAAAAAAAATAATGTTAAACATAAGAGGTTGTTTGCATTGGTGAGTTATGTGATTTTTATCCTTCAATTTAAATATGAGTATTTTTTTTGTTACATCAAGCCATCTTAAGTTGTTAGTATGACCACAATACAGACAGGGTGTTTTTATTCTGTGTTCTGAGTATGCTTTGTTTATAGTTCATCTAAGACTTGACATTTATTTACAAGTAAAATGGCCTACAGTTTTATCAGTCCAGTTATACTATTTTGTGTCTAGTATTCACTTTTAAAAAATATGTCATTTTACATGTTTCACAACTCTGAAAATGAATATAAAGTTATATACAAATAGTTACTGACTTATGAAGATCTAATTTATGGGTGGTTTTTGCATTTTGTTTTGTCTTGTTTTGTTTTGTTTTACTTTGCCATTGGATGAAATTAAAACAAATTCAATAAAAAAATTGAGTTTGCATTTGTATTGGTTACCTTGGTATCTCTGTGACAATTTTTCTTCACTATAAAAACCAGTCCAAGAGAAAAATGGTTTATTCTGACTGGGTTCATAGATTGCCTATGACAGATTATCTTCCTTATCTGGGGTCCACGGGGAGGTCGAACATCATAGCAAGGAACATATGGAACAAAACTATTCACTTTGTGGCAGTGGCCAAGGAGCAGAAAGGAAAGGGCCTGAACCCCTGGGGTAGGGCTGGCAAGTATGCGGTGCCGGGGATCGAACCATGGTCTCTGCGCTTTGTGTAAGATTGCCTAAGCAGGCCCTTTAGACTGCTGAGCTACCTCACTGGCCCCTCCATGTCCTCTTTCTGGACACACCCACAATGTCCCAATTTTCTCAACTCAAGTTCCCACCATGTCCCAGTAGTACCACATGCTGAAGGCAAAACCTTCCATTCTAGCCCTTGGCAGACTTACAGTTTCTGTCTAGATGTCCCTGTACAGACTCACACATTCATGGGGTGGAGGGCTTTCTGTAGGCAGCTGAATATAGCTTGTGATTAATTCATAGTGCAGTGCTAGGGTTAACAATGCTAAGATCAAGGCCAGGTGATTTCTGCATCAGTCCACTGGCTGCACTGGCACTATCCAAACCTATAGCCTGGATAAGCTAAAAGGGGCAGAAAAAGACTCATTCCCGACTTTTGCTCTTATTGCTTTTACTGTCTTCTGCCGCCATGACCTGTTGTCCTGCTGCCCCACCACTTCTCTTTGGAGCCAGCCAATTACAGGCTGACACCTCCACAAGCCCTGACCTAAATGAAGCTGTCCTCCTATATCTTCAGATGTTGAAAATTTCATCTCAGCAACGAGAGAAAAGTAGCTAAGACCAAACTACAGCAGGATTGTTCCCTGGCTAACAAGATGAGGCTGACATTCTCATAACACTGGGTAGTAGCAGGGAGCTATCGTTCCCAGTCAACCCTACAATCATGAGAATAAACAAGCACAAATAACCAACATTGTACAGCACACTGTACTGTTACCTTAGGATGTTCTGTATGTTAGGTATGTTGAATGCATTTTTAATTTTTTTTATTTTTTAATGTATTTGCTAAGGGGTCTCACTACACAACTTGAACTCATAGTGATCCTCCTGTTTTCAGCCTCCCCAGCACTGGGATTACAGGCGTGCATCACCATGCCGGGTCTCCAAGCCTGGTTCAGTGTGCCCCCTTGGGGCAGGACAGGCAAAGCCCATGGTGATGCTAGGAATCAAAGCAAACCTGGTCCCTGCACTTGCCTAAACAGACACCTAGTTCACTGAGCTATCTCACCAGCCCTTTAAATACATTTTTGACTTGTAGTATTTTCAATTTATAAAGTGTGTGTGTGTGCCTGTGTGTGTGTGTGAATGTGTGTGTGTGTGTGTGTGTGTTTAACATGGTCTCATGTAAGTTAAGAAACATTTATATTACTGTTAGCTTCTTACACCTTGTTCTCTTGTTTTCAACCCATGAACACTCTCTTTCGTCAGGAGGATGATAACTGACAAAGAGGAACAGAGCCTGAGTTCACTGGCATGGAAAAAGTCCAGCCTCCAACACGGCAGTAAAGTGTACCAAGTGCTCATCCAGCTTTGGGTAAGTGCGTGCCTCTTGGACTTGCTTCATTGGCATTTAATCAGCTTCCTTCATGTGCTCCATGTGAAGCCAGAGACGTACACTTCAAACACGGGAGTTCTTGACAGCTTCCCCTTCCCCAGAGCAAGATGGCCTAACTCATAGTGACTAAGATATCTCTGGACAAGTTCAGCCAACAGTGGATAAGGCTTAGCCAGTCTGCACCAGCTTCGCTGGCCCATTCCGTTTCAGACCTGCATTTTCTTCAATGATGCAAAGTAAAGTGTGAGGAACAGAATCTGTAAAATCTGGAAGAAGCAGTGGATGAAATGGGACAGGAAATGCTGACGGGGGAATGAGTGCCAAACAAGGCTCATATTGATCAGGGGAAGGAGAAGAGTTGCCCACCTCCAACTGCAGCTGAAACCCATAAATTAGATGATTGAAGTAATAAGACACGTGAAATGGCTTTTAAGTCCACTGCTCACTCTGTGTAATAAATTTCAAATGACATTGAGGCTTTTAGTGGAGGGGAATGATTTATTGCCATCTGTAAGAAAGAAGCTTTCAGGGATTATCTCTAAAGTGGCAAAACGCTATTCCAAATTTCCCAAAATTAGCAAAGCTTACTGAGGCTTGGTGACTAAACTGACAAGTAAGCTCAAAAATTTATTTTAATGGAATGAAAATACTGCAAGCGCATGTTCCCTCAAACCAATATTTAGAGGTGTATGATTTTTTTCAAAACTAATTTGAATTCAAATTTTTAAAATCTCCTTTAGTTCATTAGAAAAAAATCCCAAGGATGATTGATATTTATTTCCTTTAACATAGGTATATGCTCCAATAATAAGCATGCAAATAAACATTCTAACTCATTTTCAGCAAGACTACATCTTGCATCGATTCAGCTTCTTTCTTTTTTTTTTTTCCTCCAGCAACATGCAGCCTTTCTTCTTTCATTTGAAAAGAGCTGAAAGAGTTTAACAACAACCTTGGAACTAACTTTCATTTTGGTCTTCTCTTAAATCTGTGATTAAACACCTCAGGTAAAATCTGAAGGATTGTTGCAAAAATGCGTATCTGTCTAGCAGATGATCTGGGGGAAAATGTGGCAGAAAAATATGAGGATTGGGATAGGAAGTGACAGGGATGATGCTATGGAATGTGTTTTATTTGTTTGCTTATTTATTTTTGTATTTCAGGGAAGGGTCTACAGGGTGTTCAAGGTCTCACTACTAGATCAGACTTGTAGCAATCCACCTATTTACAGCCTCCCAAGAGCTGGGATTACAGGCGCATACCACCACAGCCAGTCTCAACTGCACTCTCAGCGAGCCCTGGGGGTGGGGCCAGCAAGGTAAGCCCAGAACCCCCGGCCCCTGAGCCTGTGCTTGCTTGCAAGTGCTTTAATCTGCTGAGCTATTTGGCTGGCCCTGAAATGTGTACCCTGGACAGGTGTCCTGATCAAGTGCTTCCTGCCAGTCCACCGAGTCTGTTTTAGCTGACTGCAGGTGCCGAGAAGTGGACAGTCGGTAACTGAAAGCATCCTTGCTGTTCAGGCAGCGTTCTGTTACTGTCAGACTTCTCAGGCTCCAGATGTGTAACGTTCCCAGGACACATCGGGCAGTTTTGTCTTTGTCTCATCTGGCAGCACCCAGCTATGGGGAAGCAGCAGGTACAGCTTACCTGCACGTGGTCCCCGGGCCCCCAACTCTTGACCTCTTCTAACAAGTTCTCTCACTTTCCTAGGACATATATGCAATTCTGGCTGAGATATAATTGGCTTCCATTAATTAACCATGTATTACACCTCCTTGTTTTTCTTCACTGTCACTGTTTTGCCACCAGACTCAGATTTAATTATATCATCTGTCAAGACTACAGTCTAAGAAAAGAGATGTTTTGGATATTAACAGTTTCTTTTTTCCTCTTCTAAATTCAATGAAACTGTATTCCAATTTTCACTGATTTCTCAATTACTGTAAGATAGAAAAATAGCAAAAAGTACCTCTTTCAATTCACATAATTAAAATGACTATCTTCTGTAGACAATTTTTAAGTTGCCAATCTTGAAATTGTACACGATTTAATTGTTAATAAGTGATAGGGCCGGTGACTAAACTGGAAGATAAATTTATAGTTTCATATCAGATTTTTCTTTAAGGCCCCTTAATATAAACAAATTCTTCCTGTGAATGATAATTAGTGAGAAAGGCCAGAAAATGCATTATCCTTGAAGTAACCAGTATTTCCAAATATGTCAAGGCACACAGTCCACCAATGAATTTAAAACAGTTGCATCTCACAGATTTATGATATAAACACCTAATAAAGCAGTTTTTTCCAACATTTTAATTTGTACTAAATCTAATGATGAAAAGAAGTGTTTCTTTGAAATATTCCTCAAACAAGTAAACTCATAATCTAACACATGATGGAAAAACATTGTAGTCAGGGATAGGATCCCAGAGCCATGTGATTTGAATTCAAAAATTATTCAATTTCAATCTTTTTTCTTCCCCCTCAGTTTCCACATTAACTGAAAGTCTTGTGGGCAGGAATGCTGGAACTTTTTCATAGATTGTTTTTTTTTTTTTTTTTTTTTTTTTTTTTTTTTTTTTTTTTTTTTTTTTTTTTTTTTTCTTGTTTCAGAACCTTTATTTGTTTATTCACTCATTTTTATGGCCGGCTCAGTCTGCCCCGAGGGCAGGACTGGCACAGCATGTGGTGCCGGGGATCGAACCGCGGTCGCTGAAGCTGCCCAAGCTTTCCCAAGCAAGCACTTTAGACCACTGAGCCAAACCTCTGGGCCCCTTTCATAGATAGTATTAAAAAATATAATTCATTGTAGAGTGGCTCCTTCTTGGACCTTGTCATTCTAAACATCCACTGCTGTGTGACCAACCTCTCCAAGCCACAATTTTATTGGCCTGCAGCTTCTGTGGGTCAAGGTTTTAAGCAGAACACAGTGGAGAGGCTCAGCTCAGGTCCAGAGGGTTTCTGAGGCCTAAGGCAGAAAGATCAGGGAGCTGAGCATGACCCAGTCAGCCAGGGACTGGAATCCCCTGGAGGCTGCTTCAGTGTACAGCGCACATGACCACTGTGTTGCACGAGAACTCACCGTGCAGGTTGGGCTTTTCATAGTAATGCCCTTGGCTTCCTGAAAACACCCTCAGAGACTAAGCGTTTAGAAAATGAGTATCTGAGAAGACCAGTGGCTAACACAGCATGGCCATTCCTGTACCAGTCTCAACACCGTTCCCACAACGGTTCTTGAGCTGCAAGTGAATCCTGCGAGTCAGCCTCATTCCCAGAGTGTGTGTGAAGAATTCCTCGGTGAGCTGCAGGACCACGCCAGGAAAGGCAATGGCCTAAAAGCCACTCTGAGTACCATACTTGGAAGACACAATTTGACACACCACTGATGACATGCAAATGAATCTAACATCATTTCATGGATGTAGCCCAATGTGAAGGTCCCAGATTGAATTCCATGTACTGCAAAACAAATAAATGAATGAATAAAAAGGTTAGGAGGTACAATTAAAACTGAACACTCTTCACAAAGGAAAGAAATCGGAGATTCAGGATACCCAAAGAGTAATTAGATCTAGTAATTTCTCTTTTTATCTCTCTAAACTCACATTCAAATGTGCATACACAAAAATCACACTGTCGCTGTTAACAACTGTTAACAAGTTATTTGTACACTGTTAAATATGACTAGTGCTGTTTAACTTGCAGAACTTTTTTATATTTTGGAGGCTTTTGGAAGAGAACATGTATTAACTTCAAAATTACAAAAGCATCCTCCTAATTAGGTGACAAGCTGAAGCCCCACGTACACCCCACCATCCAGCAGTCCCTCCCGTTCTACAACCAGACATGCAGCTCCAAGTAAAATCCAAGGAATGAGTTTATAAAGTCAAAAACAGCAGAAAGATTGAAGCCAAAATAGTTCTCTTAAGTGGAGAAAAACCCGCTGCCCGGTGTTTACAAATGCTGACATAAGGAGTGTAACAGTTCTGATTATAGAATGCTTACTCTCTGCTTTCACCATTTCCAAAACTAGGAGATTTATCTGCTGCGGACTCTAGGAATGTGACTTCGCTATTACATCAGTCAAGTTAAATTTTCTATGTTTCCCCAGAATAAGGGAAACAAAACAGTATTGTTCATCAATACCCATTGTATTTTTCAGTCTCTGGATGAGTTCTAGATTGAGATAAGAGAAAAGGCAGCAGGAGGCCAGGATCAGGCCAAAATGCTGTTTAAAAAAGAAAAGAAGAAAGAGAAAGAATATCACTTTCATGGCTTCTAGTTTGCAGTATCATAGGTACCAGAAATTATATTTTTTCTTGAACTTCAAAAGTTAAAAAAAAAAAAGCAATTGTGCAAAGGAAATATTGACTGCCTTTTATTAAGCAGTAGAACGCTAGGTTCAAGCACAGCTCAGGGAGTAGGACCAAAGCAGAGAAACATGATTCAGTGAATTTCAAGTTTACCCACTGTCTTTTTTATTTTTTTATTACTTTCAATATGAAATAACAATAAGACAGCTTCAAAACATGTTAGTAGGACAATCACAATAATTAATACAATGCATAATACACATTGTTTATTTTAAATAATGCATCAGACCATTTTAGCTATGAAAAAAAGTGTGATTTGGGGTTCTCCAATGAAACATAGCTGATAGGATGAAGATATTGGAATTTCAAAGAACTGCCTGGCATTACTTCCAGGAACTAAAGTGGGAAGGACTGAAATGAGCATAGCCTAAGACCATAATATTAAGTGAAATAAATCAGACACACAAGCTTAACTATCACACAGTTTCTTTTACATGAGAAATGCAAACTATAAATAAAGAGGATGATAAAAGAGTGGGAATTAAGGAGCTGGATCTTTCACAAGAGGGAACAGAGCCAAAAGATGGAGGGAGGGCAGGGGCGAAGAAAAGAGTTAAGATGTGTTATGTCCATATGCCAGCTCCCCAGGAGGAATGTAATGATTATGTTCTATAAGCATGTACCAATAAAATTTTTCAAAGAATACAAAACAATAAAATCTCCTTCATAGCTGGGTAGGCTGGATAACCTCGAGGAGGAGCTGGCAGGTCAGTGTGACTCCGTAAATTTTTTTTTTCCAACATTATTTGAAGAAGATGTGCCCTCTTCTTTCTTGGAGGACCTCTGTCTTTTTTCTGTTGAGGACTTCAAGTCATTAGATGAGACCCACCTGCCATGCAATGTCATCTGCTTTACTTAAGATCTACTAATTTAAAAGTTGTCACCAAGGGGCTGGGGAGATAGGTCAAGGACACAAGTGCCTACCTGGCAAATGCAAGGTCCTGAGTTCAATCCCTGGTGCCAGTAAATAAATAAATAAATAAATAAATAAATAAATAAATAAATAAATAAATTTTCATCAGAGAGAGAGAGAGAGAGAGATCAGCAGTCTCCTGGCAATATCTACACCAATGTTTGAGCAAATACCTAATGTTTTAACCCAGTGAAACTCACATAAAATCAACCATTGCAAAACAAATCTCTGAAAAAAGACACAGAAAGCCAGGGACAAATGTAAAGGATGGCACAACAGAGAGTGAAGTGACATCGCAATGGTACAACTTTTCTAAACATGTTAGCATTAGTAGCAGTCAAAGCTGGGTGTGGTGGCGCACGCCTATAATCCCAGCACTTGGGAGGCTGAGGCAGGAGGATCGGTGCGAGTTCAAGACCAGCCTGGGCTACAAAACTGAGCTTAAGGCCAGGCTAAACTGCATAGTGAGACCCTGTCTCAAAAAGACCAAAAAAAAAAGCAGTCAAAGCATCGATCTGAAAGCACTCCCATAGAAAGTAGAAGCTCAGCTTCCTGGCTGAGAGGATTGGGTCAGATGGTGTTTGCTGAGTTGGGTGCACAGTTTAAAGTACCCCTTCTGCAGGCCAGCTTTTACTAGTACCTTCTGGTTTTCAATGGCATTATAGTTTGGGATTTTCATGCACAGTGCCATTGATTCCTACAACGATTTCATCACCTCAATCACTGCTAGTCACCCCGGGACCCTTAACACATGCTCGCTGTGCTTACTTTGTTTCCTTCACTTCAGCTACAGCTTCTGCTTCCGTCCATATGACACTTCACTCTCCTACCCAGGTCAGACTGTGTAGTATTTCTTTGCCTTTGATTTACACAGTTTCTCCCATTTTTATGCCTATTCTACTAATGTCATAGATCAGCTCACACTGTACCTAGCTTAGTAAGTTTATGGAGAAGTCTTCTTTGACTGTTGTTGCAAGCAATAGATAATGTTTCCTATGTTAAACACTTCATAATATAATAAAGTAGCATAATACCAGTGCTGTGGACTAGGGATACAGCTCGGTGGCATGGGCATGTGTCCAGCAAATGCAAGGTGCCAAGTCTGATTTCCAGTGGAAAAACAAAAGGCAAAGGCTACTAACTCTACAAATACAATTGCTAAAAGTTTTATGTTTTTGCTTTTACAAGAAAAAGCAACCATAAACCAGGCATGGTGCATATCTGTAACCCTAGCATTAAGGAAGCTGAGGCAGGAAGACTGCCATGTGCTTTAGGTCAGCCTTGTCTACCCAGTGACTTCAAGGCCAGCCTGAACTACACAGTAAGATCCTGTCTCAGAAAGAAAAAAAGAAAGATCACACATGTCTCATTCTGTTTCCTTATCGTGGAATGAGTATATAAATGATTTACAATTATAGAATTACAAAATTTTATTTTCTTCAAATGGATGCACCTTAAGACCATAATTTTAAGTGAAATAAATCAAATACACAAGGTTAAATAGTGCAGCATTTCTCTTATATTGGAAAACCAAAGTAAAACCTAAAGTCTACATAAAGAACAAAATGAAAGATAATACAAAGTAGGAAAGATACACCTTTCTCAAATGGAAAAGAGATCAAGAGTCGGAGGAGGGAGGGCAGGAGGGGAAAGAGATGAAAAAAGAATTAAGATGTTATAGTGGAAAGGGCTGGCGAGATAGCTCAGCGACTGACGTGCCTGCCGAGGCAGAGCGCAGCAGCCAGGATTCGATCCCCAAGGACAGAGCTGGCCTTGCCTCTGCAGACATGCTGAGACCATGATTGAAACTGGGCATGGGGGTGCATGCCTGGAATCCCAGAGGCTGGGAGGCAGGAAACAGGAGGATATCTACAAGTCCGATCTACATAGTGAGACTATAAACCCTTAGACCCTGTGCCAAATACATCTTTTTAAAAAAGAAGAAAAGATGTTGCCATGGATTGACAGTTGGTGGTCAGCTCATAACACCCAGCGGAACTGAACCAGCATGGTGCTGGGTGTGGGAGGCCCACCTGGGGGCTGTTGCCAGCAGCAAGAGAGGCTGAACTGGAAAAGAGAGGACAGGCTGTTAGTGAAGCTGTTGGGAGCTGTTGGTTCTCTCGGAGGACCTCGCCATGCTGGCTTTCCTGATGAACTTAGCTATTCTCATCCTCGAAAGGCCTTGGGACCTTGTCGTTACTGAGAATGGCTAAGATTCACTTTGGAGGAGCTCCGGTCCTCACCTGGCGCACTGCTTCCTGGCTGCAGAGGGGAAGATGGTGCTCAAGTCCGTTTCCTGGAGAAGTGTTGGCTTTCCTGATGGGAACCCAGCTGTCCTCGCCATCGAAGGAGCTCAGAACCTTGTTGTCACTGAGGATGGCTGTGGTGCTTTCCGGTTCTTACCTTGAGCACTGTTTCCTGGCTCCTGTTCAGACCCCTCAGCCTGGTGGCACAAGTCCTTCATCCTGCTGGCACAGACTTTGCAGCTTCCGTCACTGACTTGTGGGCCTGCCAAGCAGGTATCTGAAACAAATATGCATGAGCTTCTGTTGTGGGTTCTAGGCCTCCTGTTGGACTTGTGGGAGGCATTGTTATGGGCTCTAGGTCTTCAACTGGACTCATGTAGGACACTGCTACAGGATCCAGGCCCTCAGCTGGATTCTTTGGTCTTTAGAGTATGGACAGATTTCCTGCACTGATTCTTAGGGTGATTCATTATAAAATAATCTTATAAAGTATATGTCCTGTGTTGTACTGCTCTCATTAAAAAACCTCAAAGCACAATAGGTAGATTACATACCTGTGTCAATTCCACACAAGGCAATGTAAGTATCGTGTACTGCAAATATGTACCAATGAAATTTTAAAGTTTAAAAGTTCTACTTTCATTTAAAAATATATCATGAAGCCTCAATAAATACATGTGTAATTTTATATCCATAATATAATTGTATATTATTTATGTATTATGCATGTAGCACATCCAGATAGCTAAGAGATATCTGGAGATAAAAGGAAAGATATGATCACAATCTACTACAGAAGGAAAGTAAAATGCATTTTCAATATAAAATGACTGTGTAGCAGATATATGAGCAAAGTGCTTAGCAGCCATCTGATGCAACTTCCTTATTTGAAAGCTAAGAGTGCTGAAGATCAGAAAGATTTATTATTTAAGTAGCCATTCACTGGTGGCTTCAACCTAATTAAAGTCTATAGAAAATGGTCTACCAAGAAAAAGCCCACCCTGGAGCCTAGGGAATCAGCACAGCCCTAGGCTTTACCTGAAAAACATCTCACCCAGATTTGAGGCCAGGGATATTCTCTTCCTAGTGGTAGAGGAATGGCCCAGGCTGAAGCAGCAGAGCATTAATCTCGCCATTAAAGCTCTGACATTGCTGAGCTCCTTACCACCAGTGAGTAGCAATTATTTTTGTAGTAGAGGTCCATGTTCAGAGAATTGATTCTCCGGTGCTATGAATATCCCCTATTAGCCCCACTTGATAAGTGGGAACTGGGCCTATGCCGGCCGTGCAGGGCTACAATTGCCTAATCGAACAGGCTCCCGTCATGCATAAACATCACTCCTGCTATCACTAATGGGAAAGGGTTCCACAGTGCTGTGGAAAATAGAGCCCACAGTCTTGTGATAAATCTGTCAGCTGTGACACGCTCTATGTGAAGAGCAGGCCCATGGCTGATTAAATGAGTAACCCGGTGTATAGTACAATAATGTGTCAAAGCACTTCAGTGCAGACAGCTGGTCCACAGCCCTGGCACACAAATCATGACTTAAAACAAGAGTCATTAGAAGGAACCCAGGTTAAAAAAAATATTATAGTAATAATAAGTCCACCGTGCACATACCATAGACATCTGTCATTAACACGCTGACGTGCCCTGCCCCGCCTTCCCTCCTTTACCTTGATTTGCTCTTGCTTCTCAAATCACACTCATAAGTCTGGATGAAGTACCTTCTCACACAGAGGTGACAGGCTGGAGAGGAAAACACAGCTTGTCTGCGGCCTTTGTGGACACAGTCCGGGCCTACAACAATTTCAGGGCATCCTTTAGCGCTGTGACCATGGGACAGGCCATACCTGGCAAAATTCCCACAGATGCAAGCTGTATCCTTTCTGCACACATGGACCTAGGAGCTCCTGCATCCCTGGCATCTGTCTTGGAGCCTTGCTTGAGAACTGGCCTAAACTTTAGCATCCTTTCCCTTGACCTTTATTCATCCTTCCTCAGAGTCTAGCTAAAAGGATAAAAAAGAAGACCTCCAAAGACATAATGTCCTATAGCAATAGCCAGTTGTGAGAGAAGAACCTTGGGTCAAAATGCATAAAACTGATTCGAGTCATGTGACTAGGTCAGGGAAGGCAAGTGGAGGGTGAAAAGTTGGTGGCAGACCTGCATGGAACGTCGCAGTTCTGCTTCAGGTAAGCTGACATCTTTTCTGTCAAGTTATTATGGTATTTGCACAGTGAGCTAGCCCTTTACTCTCCTGGGAATGATTTCCCACAAGTGACTCACAAAAATAAATTAGAAAAAAAACCAAAAAGAATAGCTCTTACAGGCTTTTTGCTATTCCTTTCTTCCTTCATTCATTCACTCACTCATACATTTACATCAGCTACTTTCAGAGCTCTCCTAAGCAGATACTCATAGACTCCAAGGACCTTGTGTCTCCGGCAAAGGCTGTCTCTCTCCTCAATTTATCAACTGCAACAGAGCACATTAAATTTTTTCTGTAAAAGGCCAAACAGTAAAGAATTTTTACTAGTAAATAAGCTTTAGAAACTTCAGGGTGTCTGCCACAGACCTGTGCTCCAGCCAGGAAGTGATGCTTAAGGTAAGGACCAGAGTTCCCTGAAGAGAGCTTCAGCCGTCTTCAGCAACATCAAGGGCCTGAGTTCCTCCAACAATAAGAGCAGCTGAGTTCCATTCAGGAAATCCAGCAAGACAAGCTTCTCCAGCAAGGGCACACTGTCTTCCTCTCCAGTCTTTCTCTCCACTGTCAGCAGCAGCCCTCAGACAGGCTTTCCGCACCCAGATCCATACTGGTTCAGCTCCACTGAGGGTAAGAAGTTGGCTATTAGTTAACCCATGATATCTTGGCTGATTTTGACTGTACTATGTAGTTGTTCACCCTCTTGATTCTTTATTTTAAATAGAGCCAGAAAGGCCCCAGTGGAAGGGAATGGTCTAGTGCATAGCTTGTGTCCCAGTGAAGAGAAACATAAAAATAAGTTCTCCTTAGCTCCAGTGTCCTGTGTCACCTTCCCTCAAGAGATCTCTTCTTCTGGATGAAAATAGTATTCTTGGCCTAAGAACCAGCTTTTTGAATCATGACCGTTCCACACGTGAGCACACTGATTCTGTGCAGTAAATTCCCAATTTTCCTGCCATGCCCTCACATGTGCTAGGGTCTCATGGGATGGCAACTTCAGCCCTAACAATAAGCATAGCTCCCGGACCCTACAAGTTCTCCTTACACACAGGAGTACAGGCAATCTGCCTTCTGTGAGGGAGGGATACTCAGAAATGCTCCATTGTGAACCTCAACGAGTATCCAGCAAGATTTTAAAGTAACTCATCTATCACAAACTGCTTGACAGCACACGGATGCAGAGTTACAACATTAGGAGGTCCCTTTTTATTGTACCAGCTAAAGCTAATGTTAAAACACAGTTGGGCTTAATGGCTAATTATTATAAGAAATAAAGGCTTGACATCAACCACCTTAAAATGGAACTAGGGTCCTTCACAAATACTTCATAATTAGATGGTGGGGTTTTTTTTGTTTTGTTTTGTTTTGTTTTTGCTTATAGTATACTTTAATTCCCAATGCACATTCACTCAATGCCAGACTAAAATGCACATTCTTTTATGATAAGCCAGGACATCTATTATCCCAATAATTACATAAAGAAAACAGATTCAAAATTAGTGTTAAGAGACTTCCTTAATTAAAATTATAAAACTATGTATGTATATATATATATATATATCCTTTTATTTCCACTCCACCCTTTGGCTGAATTTTATTAATATCTGCCCTTCTTAATCCTTCTCTTAGGAAAGGCATCACTGTCTAGTCACTCAAACCAAGGAGTCACACCTCCTCCTTGACCCCCCACCAGATGGTTTTTAAAATGTAGCACAATTTATTCAAATACCTGGGAGAAACCTATTTAAGCAGTATATTTATAATTAATAGGATTAAAGACACAGCACACTCTTGGCACTCTGCTAAATGCTTGGATTTCCTTGGAGCACAACACACTTTGAATGAGGTCTCACTATTGTTTTTATTATATGAAAATGGACATTGAACATTAAAAAGAAGCACTTTCCCAAGATTCCACATTTAAAAATTGTGGAGCTAAAACTTCAATTCAGGGCATCTAATTTGACCGTTGATTGGGTTAATGGCTAATGGTGTTGGTTCTTGTTAGCTGATTCATGTTTAAGAGCCCAAAAAGGAGATTTTGAGTTTCTCTCAAGGCAGATGCTCTATGGGGTTCTTCGATGACTTAAGTATCCAGTTGGTAATAGTAGCATTTGCATTTGTTTTGAAGTAAAATACAGTCTCATACTGCATATCTGCAACGATCTGACTGCTTGAAAAGGTGGAACTCTCTTTTTACATGATAATGGTCCTATTCATAACGACTGGTATCTAAAATATAGAGACTTCTTTCCCAAAACATCAACCCCCTCCCTTAGTCTGGTCACAGTTTAATCACGAATTAACTCTTGATTCTGCAGATGATTAGAACTCTAATTGTTGAAACAACAAGAGGGGATTCTTTCTGAATTAAATTTGTTCTTTAAGAACTGTGTGTCAACTGTAGTAACCAAGATCTCTGAAAAATGACTCCTCTGCATTACAACTGCATATTATAGCTTCAGCTTCTCCAGTCACTCCCTAGCTGCTTCCATTTGTAGAAAAACTATATCTTTTACAAAATGAGTGAACACATTGTTTATCACATTACCCAATATTCCTTACACAGAGATGGAAATGATAGATTCCTGCCAGAATTTATTGTAACTGTCTTTCCAAAATAACTTGTAGCCTCCCTAATTACCATTCAATAAATACCATCTAGCCTACTGGGTTTCCTATATCATTTCTTGTGCCAAGACTATATTGTGCTTTGTCCTTTGTGAAAGACACAGAGCTCAATTTAGTTTCAGGCATACCAACTAATGAATCACACACTCTGTTAAACTTCTTGTGTCTCTCTAAGTCATTGTTGAACTTTCTTAATGTTTAATCATTTTTTTCTTTTTAATGTTTATATTTACCATCCAATTTTATGTATATTCTGGCTTCATAAAACATAGCTTATAGCACAAAAGTAAAGTCAGTAAACATCTAGAAGCATCTGCAGCCAGGAATAGTACAGCAAAAATGAGGTTGAAGGACTGACTTCATTAGTAAACAATAATGTTCGGGAGTTCAGAAGAGCTGTTTCTTATTTTTCTATGCTGTTTGCTTCGTCATTCATCAGCCATTTGCCACAAATAAGACAAAAGTGCCAAGGTGACTCTAAGACGTTGCTTTATTAAAAAGGCAACTTGAAATACATATCATGCCAATTATCTACTCCCCCCAAATAAAAGCTTATCAAGCAGTAAGTGGAGAACCTACCATCATCCATGAATATCTTCGATGATGAGGCCTATATAACACATATGCAGAGCCTGGCACAGATTAGGCAGTGCTCAGGCCAGCCATGTCAGCTCTGCCTCCCTTATGTTGTCTTGAAATAATTACCACACCTTCAATATAATCAAATAAATTCTAAATGAATGTAATATATTTGTCTCTGAAACAGAACTGAGCTTTTAAAATATTCCCTATGAACAATTGAAGTTGCTCCTATCAAGCAGATGTTAGTACTTATTTAAAAAAGTAAAATTTCCACAAGTAGGTTTCCTCTGGTCATAGATAAAATTTTGGGCAAATTATCCAACTAATTAAACTTAATTAAAATGAAAATGTAATACCAAGAGTAATATTAAAACAATAATATGGGGCCAGCAAGACAGCTCAGCAGAATAAAGCACCTGCTTAGGCAAGCTTAGGCAAGCACAGGGACCGCAGTTTGATCCCTGGCACCACATGCCATGCCAGCCCCGCACGCAGGGTGGGCTGAGCCAGCCAGTCGAGGGGTAGTGGCACATGCCTATGATCCCAGGGCTGGAGAGGCTGAAAACAGGAGGATTACTATGAGTTGGAGCTACATAGTGAGACCTTGCAACAACCAAATGCATTAATACATAAATAATGATAATATACAGAGATACATGACGTAGTAAGATATAAAACCCTAATACAACAATACCTTTTTTTTTTTTTCCAGTACCAAGGATTGAACTCGGTATCTTGCACTTGCCAGGCAAGCACATTTATTATATGAACTATCTCCCTGGCCCCTTACAAAGCACTTCTTGCCCAACTATGTTCTTTTATCTTCTTCAACAAACATTAAAGGTTGCTATTGTATAGAAAGTACTGTTTAAAGATGTGAAGGCAAACATGGATATAACTAATCTTGACTTCAAGGAGCTTGTAATTTAGCATTCTTAACCATCTTGGGCACAAATACACTCTAGCTTTAGGGTTACAAGTGTCAGAATCTAGAGCCAGCTCTACTCTCTCTTATTTGTAGGCTGCTGCTTTGTCTGTGTGACTATTTTATCCTTCCTGCACTTTTAGGATTTTACAAGATCCTATTCCCATTTAAGATAAGAAGCTCTGTGCCTCTTTCTCCATTTCTCTACTTTTTCTCCTCAAGACCAATTGAAACAAGCCTCTGTGGAAACCCATGTTCCCAACTTCCGCTGGAGCATCACTGGTGCCCAGGAGTAGCTGCGGTGGAAGATGCTCTTTGAAGGGCAGGAAAATCACACCACACTCCAGAGCATTATTGCACTTCAGATATGAATGCCGGAATGTCTCCAAGCCCTTCAGGGTGCTCTTTTGGTCGCTTTAAGAACTGTGTTAATTCTACAGTGTCTTTCCAGCATGATGCAAGGGGCAATGTTTGACTTGTTCTGAAATTTCATGCGACTAACTGCACACTGAAGACTGCAGTCCTGTCAGGCTTGGAAGTCATTGTCGCAAATATAGAATACGGAAGTTCAGAATTTGAATGAAGCAGAGCAAACAAGAGCTGTGCTGGAAATCTAAATGCAGATGCACTTTTTCCATGATCAAACATCACCACGCGGTTTGAGGAAACCTGAGCTGAGACTGAATGTAAACCTTGGACACGAACCACTGGTCAGACGGGGGTCCCAGGGCAATTCCAAAACTCAGACCAAATGATTCTCAGGGAAAGAATAAACACACACACACACACACACACACGAAACATGTGATCCCAAAGAAAAATTACCAAATACAAAAGGAATGAATGCAACATACACAAGAGCAAAAAGCATTAGAATTGAAAATAAACCAACAATCAAAAAAGTGGATAAAGAAAAAGCAAACTAATTAAAGTCATTAGTATTGTGAGAACCTGTGCCAAAAAAATTTTTTTTAAATCATTAGTATTTCACAAAAACAACAACAACAAAAAAAAGAATGTTTAGTTATACAGGTCTTGCTTCGACTTGCCCTTGACCACCCAGCAAGAAAAAAAAATCCTTAATTACAATGCATGGAATGCAGAGCTAGATTGGTGAGATGAGCTTTAGGAGGCTTAGATTCAATAGCCTCCAACATCACAAGCTTCACTGGTGGCACACTGCAATTGCAAAACCTTTGACTGTGTATGTATC
>PVJA010037962.1:0-20051 GCA_004027025.1 Myocastor coypus
CAGCTTGGCAGATCCTGCTTAGCTCTGCCGCCTCTCTCCAGGCAGGCTAAGCTGGCAGCCCCAAGAACAGATGAGAAGAATTGAAGCCGCGGCAGCTGTGCGGTCCCCACTTTGGTCCACTGTCCCCCACCCTCCCGCCCGCCCGGCTCCTTGTCCTCCCGCCCTGGCTGGCAGTAATTACGGTGTGATTGAAGCTGCTCTGCAGAGCACGGCTGACACCTCTGTCTTTTGCTGTAAACACGGGGAGATGAAAATAGACACTTGGAGCCGCTGTGCGTGTCACTCGGAAGACGTCTGTTGTCTCCTCCCGGCAGTGTGGAGGTGCAGCTGTCACTGGCACCTCCTTTTTGCGCGATGGCTTGTATGCTAACTGTCAGAAGCCCCAAGCCATAGGCTTTAAGCATCAGGTTTCTGTCACCGATTTTTTTAAAGTCTTTTTTTCCTCAGAAGAAATATCCAGAAATCATCAGTACCCCCTGCCTCTGTGGAAAGAGGGGAAGCTTTAAAACGCACCCCGGCACACCCCGCAGCCAAGGCTGCAGCAGCCTGAACACCCGCTTTCTGCTCTGTCACAATTAACTTTAACACCTCCTAAGACAACGGGCGGTGACGTTCATTGTGCCAGTATGTTGCCCAAGCCTGCGCCCCTTCTGCAGCTGCCTCAGAGATGACGGGGCCAGGCAATTTGAGGACCGGGTAGCCCTGCCACCGCCACCAATCCCCCTGTGCCATGGCTGCTCTTCACTCTTGGTGGCACTGGCCTCTGTTTCCTGAGGGATATCTGTGATGGGCTGGTCACTGGAGAGCTCTGGGCAGGTCGTAGCTCTGGACACCTGTGTTCCCATCGCTGGCCACTGGGAAGGGGAACCTGGGAACTGTCCCTAGAGGGCCACCAGCACACAGTGCAAGGTGGCTCTTGGAAGCTTGGAGGCCTGAGCAGTCGGGCACGCAGGACCTTGTTTCCACATGGGTTGCTGCCTGGGGCTCCCTGAAGGCACTGGGATGAAGGCCACACAAGGTCAAGCTGGGCCCCGTAGGGCTTCCGGGTGTGGTCCCAGCCCTAGAACACATCGAGTCTGTGACTCTCAAGTGGCCTCAGAACTGGAAATGCAGGAGCTGTACCATTGGCCAGCAGCAGGGGGGCAGTCGCCAGCAGGCTGTGCTGAGCTCCACTGAATTAGTGCCTAGGGGAGGTCACCAGCCATAGGTGGGCAACCTGCTTGCGGTGGCTCCCGGGAGAGGGCCTGTCCTCCACGCAACAAAGTTGCTGAGAGCTTGCAGGTACCCTTTCCTGGTCTCCGCTGCCTACAGGCGAATATTTCCAAATGTTCTGCCCTTGTGTGGTTATTTATTCATTTACTTTGTGGCCATGGAGATCAAACCCAGGGTCCTCACATCGAGCTTCATCCCCAGATTTCGTTTTAACTTGCAGCCTTCCAACCTTGACCTCGCAGAGCACTGGCTGGGGTCGCAGGCTATGTGCCTGTCTTTTTTTTTTTTTTTTTATGCCCAGCTCAGCCTGCCCTGGGGGTGAGGCTAGTGCAGCATGTGGTGCCGGGGGGAATCGAATCAAGGCCCCTGTGGTTGCCTAAGTTTTCCTAAGCAGGCTCTTTAGACCACTGAGCCATCTCTCTGGCCCCCTATGTGCCTGTCTTTCTGAGCAGACTGTGGGACCAAACCACTCTGTGCCCCTAACAGAGTGACCTTGGCTTCCGTGCTGGGTCCCCAAGTCCCCTGTTCCAGGCTGGGGAAACTGGGCTTCCTGCCCTGCACTGGACTCCTGCCCATCCCTAGGGCAGGCCTGGGTGGTATGAGCTGTCTACTGAGGTTGCCTGGGAGCTATGGTCCCCACACAAGAGACAGCAATAGTGATCATCCCAATAACTGATGTCTGGGGACACATGTCACTGAAACTAGACCTGAGTGTTTCTTTTATACACTGCTAAGCATGGGGTTGCTTACCAAAGCCCCTTAGAGTGAACTGGGCCCAAGACAGGGCTGAGGTGCCGGTCTTGTGCCCCTGTGGTAGGTCAGGTGACCTTGAACAAGTCCTTACCCTTGCGGGGGCCTCAACCTTCTCATCTATAGAATTGGTGCATTGGGTCTTTCAGCAACCTAAAGACCCCCTGGGAGCCCCGGGTTTGCAGAGAGGCCTCCACTCCCCCAGACAGAGCCGGCCAAGGCTCCAGTGTCCCCAGCTTCTGCCCAAGGGCACTTGCTTATGACGTTGCAGCTGAGCTAGGAGTAGAGGGTCTGTTTCCGATAAGAGGTTTTCATTTCTGAGGTGCCTAGACTTTAAAGACCAAAGCCTGACAGGGTTCTCAGAGGAGGGAACACCTAGTTAGTCACAGGAAGCACTTGTCCGACTGCCTTCCCTGTGTTCCCTGGGGCTCCAGAGTCAAGAATCTTCTGTGACTGGGTCTGGCTTTGTAGGACACTCTGTGAACTGTGCTGAAGTGTGCGGGACCTGGGATGGACTGTTTTCAGCGTTTATGTGGGTGTAGCTTGGGGACATTGCGGTGATCCCTGTGGCTGTACAGCTGTCGCCACTGCCCGTCAACAGTACTTGTGCTCTTGTGAAACAGAACTCTGCCCCCTCGGGCCTCAGGTGACGACCCCGTCTTCCTTCTGTGTCTGTGAATCTGCCTCCTCGAGAGCCCGTCTCCTGCCCTTCGGCGGCTGGATTTCCTCACTGCGCCGAGTTGCCCCCAGGTTCCCTGCGTTGAGCTGTGTACCGACGCGCTCCCAGGCCACTCTTGAGCTTCTGTTCCTCTGGCTGTGGCCTGGGCTGCATTCTCTTGCGGCTCCTGTGAATCCGTGCTGCTGTGAATGTGCATTCTGGGGCTTTGTTTTATTTTATTTTGAAGTCACCAGCTTGAAAAGATAAAAGTGGTAATTTCAGACTACTGAAAACTAGCCTCTCAAATGCCATCATCTTACATGGTGGAAGAAGGAAGCTTCTGGGAGCATCTGTGAGGACTTGGCCACTACTGTCCACGCCCCACTGGAACAGAGGACACAGGACCTGTCTGCTTCTGCAGAGGCCATGCTGCAGGGCCAAGGACGAGGGCTGGGCCACTGTGCGCCACCGGGCCACCGATGCGAGGGCCTTCGCAGGCCCTCGGTATGTCTGCGAAGCGTGGCGCTGCACAGGGGACGCTCCTCTAGGAACCAGCTCAGCCCAGGTCTACTCCATGCCTGCGTGGCCTGAGCAGGTCATTTGGTACACGGAGGACAGGGGTCAGTGACGGAGAGGCTCTCAACTAGTCCCTGTCTCCCTGGACTTCTGGGTTTAGACCTCTCTGGCCAGGTGACCCCCAGGGAAGCAGATGGCACTGACTAGGAACCCAGGGCCTGCAGGCAGCTCCCACTTGCAGACCCTTCTCGGTCTCAGTCTCCCCACCTGTACAGTGGGGCTAGCCCCGATACTCCTCCAGCCCGGTGCTACCTCCAGTCTCTGGAGAGATACGGTTGCCAGGGACCCGCTGGTTGAAGGTGGCCTGCATGTGCACATGTGTACACACGTGTTTCTGTGTGCGTGTGCACGTGCGGTGCCCCCTCCCCAGCTCCCTGTGGAAGTGAGCAAGGGATATTTGGGGCCTGGGGCTCTGCCGTCGTTGGTTTAATTACAGGTTTTCAGCCGCAGGCCAGTGGGCAGGCATCAGGAGGGAGGGGGGTGCCACTCGGAAACCCTGTCATTTTCCAGCGTCTGAGGGCTCTTCAAAGGGGGGCATCTAGACATTTTCTCCACAAGCCGCAGAGTGGACTGTCGTGGCCCCAGCATGAGCGTAATGACAGCCGCATTTTGCAGCAAGCTGGGAGTGAATGGGTCTGACCGGCTTGTCTCCTGACAGATGAGTCATTATTTTTTTTTTTTTTTTTCATTTGCTGACAGTTTGGGTTTCATGTGTTTCTCTCTTTTTTCTCCTTTTCCCCCTGCCTGGAAAAATGGCTAGGTATCTACGAGACCCCAGCGGGGACCATCCTCTACCACGCTCATTTAGACATCGAGGCTTTCACTATGGACCGAGAAGTACGCAAAATCAAACAGGGCCTGGGCCTGAAATTTGCCGAGCTGGTCTACACTGGTGGGTGCTCCGTTCTCCTCCCAGCCTGTGCCACCCAGCCCTCTCCTCCTGTCCTGCCCTGGCACACCTACCTCAGCGCAGGGAGGGCCAAGGGTGGGCAGAGGAAGGGTGGGGAGCAAGCCCCTTGCTAAGAGTACAGAGAGAACCCCCTCCTGGGCCGCTGCCAGCAAGGACTGGAGCGCTGCACGGCGTCGTGTCCCCAGGGCAGCTGGCCCTACATCCCACCTGTGGCAGGGGCGCGCTATCTCCCACGGGTCCTCAGGAGTCTCCCCAGAAGTCTGCAGCTCCTTTTTGCAGATAAGGAAACTGAGGCTGGGGGTGGGGGGTGCTGTTCAAACTGACGGAGCCAGAAGCAACCTCACAGAGTTTGGGTCTGAGTTCCAGTGGGATCGTCCCCTGGGGAACCAGAGCCACTCTGAAGTACTTAAGGGACAGCTTTGCGCTCTGCCACAGCCTGAGCACTGCAGGAGTCAGTTTCAACTGTGGAACCCCTGGGGTGGCCACAGGCCTGAGCCCTGCAGAGGTGGGCAGACACCTGGTTTTATTCAGCCATGAACCAAGAGTAGTTTTTACTTTTTTTGATAATTGTAAGGAGAGAAAAAAGAGAACTACTTTGTGACATGTGAAAATGATATGAAATTCAAATTTCAGCGCGCAGCCGGGTTATGGTGGTGCCTGCCTGTTGTCGCAGCTCTGTGGGAGGCTGAGGCAGGAGGATCTCAAGTTCCAGCTCAGTCTAAGCAACTTAACAAAATCCCATCTCTGAGGAGTTTTTGTTGTTGTTGTTGGCTGCCTCAGGCCTTCAAGGCCTGTCTGGTGTGGCATGTGGAGCTGGGAATCAAACCACAGTGCCCTGCTGGGACTGGCTTTGCTCATGCAGGCTCTTAAACAACTGAGCTAACCGGCAGGCCCCCAAGATGCCATCTCAAAATAAAAAATAAAAAGGGATGGAGCTGGGATGCAGCTCAGTGTGAAAGCTCTGGGTTCAATCCTTAGGGCTGTAAGACAGCGTTTGTGTTTTTCCATCTCCAGAAGTACTTGTAGCTAGGCGCGACTGCATGGTCGCAGCGTGCCACCTGTGGCTGCTGGGAAGCTGCTGTGACCGCCGAGCCTCAGCTGCCCTCCACGGGCCCTTCCCAGAAAGGGTCACCCTGGTCCTGGTCTGTCATGGTCCCTGGTGTCGGGGACCACATCAGACTGTCCCCTTCAGCTGTTGGGCCGGGGTCGAGGTGAGGTGAGGAGCCCCTCCTCTCCCCTCATCCCCCTCCTGCACAGGGACCCACCTCACTACCCCAGCCTCCTAGGAAGGGCAGTGGGCTGGGGACGGGCTGCCTGCCTTCCTCCAGCCCCCCTGCTCACCAGGTACCGACAGGTGTTTAAATGCCATTGTTCCTGCAGGCTCTCAGGCTCCGCAGGATTTCAACAGTGAAAGGTGGATTTGGGCTATAAAAGTAGGAGTGTCATTAAGAGGTGGGGGGTGGGGTGCAGAGAGGGGAAGCACCTGGCTGGCCGCGTGTGTGCGAGCCTCGCTGCAGGCTGGGCAGGAGGCAAGCGCAGGGCCCCCTCGGAGAGGCAGGGAGACAGGCCCCGAGAGGCCTGCTACGGCCGCCCCCTCTGCTCCCTTGCCGCCAGGCCCCAAGCTGGCACCAGTGGGTTTTGTTAATTTTGGGGGTGTTTCTTCGTTCTTTTTGAGACCTGGCTCTTGCTGTGTCCGGGCCAGCCTCAAACTCACAGCAGTCCTCCTGCCTCGGTCTCCCAGGAGTGCTGGGATGGCTGTGTGTGGCGCCACGCCCAGCCTGGTGGGTGTTATCTGGCCTCAGCTGCATGGAGGCAAGGAAGCTGAGGCCAGCCAGGCACAGACACTGGTGCCAGGCTCCGAGCAGATGAGCTGCCACAGCTTTGGGCCCAGGGAAGCTCTTGGTTACCCCAGTAGATCCCAGGGGAGCCACCATCGAGGGGCAGCTCCAGTGGGACCAGGAGGTCCTGGATGTCCAGGGTGGGCACGGTGTCTCTGCCCCACACTGCTAGCGTCCGTCTCCCACCATCAGCTGGCAACGAGCCCTGTAAATCCCAAAATGAGGTGCAGCGATTAGGAGATTTAAAGGAAACAAAACCTCCAAGTGGCGGTGTGGGGAGGCAGCTAGGGAGCCGGGCTGGTCCAGGTCAGACTGCTAATATTAGCTGTGTCCTAGCGTGCGGGGTCAGGCCGGGCCTCAGGCAGCAGCGGGTCCCCACTCCCAGCCAGGCGGGCTCTTAGCTGCACCTCCCACACAGGACACAGGCTGCTCTGGACCTGCCCAGGTTAGGCCCCGGTGGGGACGAGGAGCTCTCTGAGGGTCAGCATGGCCTCCACTGTGGAGGCAGCCGAGGGGGTCTGGCCACCTCTGCCTGCAGGCAGGGGCATTTCTTGCCGGGGCCTTGGTTTCCCCTGCTGTAAGTTAAAGGGCCCGAGGCCAAGAGCATGCCAAGATCTCCTCCCGTCCCAACTGGCTCCTGGGGTACAGACCCCACTGTTCTGCTAGAACCCACGGCCTCCAGGTGCAAATGGGGAGACTGAGGTGTGAAGAAGACTCCCATCTGCCCCAGCCCCTCCCCGAGATCCCCTGGCTCTGTGTGGGTACTGCCTCTGACTGTGCCCCGGGTCGGTCCACATTTCCTTCCCTAGTTTCCTGATCCAGCTGCATGCAGTTCAGGGAGACCCTATCCCTCCAGAACAGGGCTCTGGCAGGCCCTCTGTGTCAGGACCCAGAAGGGCATCTTGTTTAGGGTTTCCTTTCCCTCTTGCCTCAGTTTCTCCTGCAGTAAAATGGGTGCACTATACACATTGCACAGAGAACTATCCTGAGCTTGGCGTAGTGCCTTTGGCACAGCCGGTTGGCATCGGGAAGGGGAGCCCCCTAAGGCTAGGCCTGGTCCTGCCCACAGTGCTCCACAGGCCTGAGGCTTGCTTGCAACCCCCAGCCCAGGCTGAGTCTCCTGGGAAAAGGAACCTGAGCTAGAGACCCCTATGGGGTGGGGACAGGAGATAAGGGCCTGGCCAGCTGCTCCCATGCAGATCTCTGCCCTCTGTATCTCTTGCTCCACCTGCCTTCCAGCCTGGGAATGCCCAACTGAGAAGGCCCAGAGCAGAGCCCTGGTGGGGGCGGGGGGGGCTTGTACCCAGCAGGCACCCAGGGTGCTTTGGGAAAGGTCCTGGGCTCAGTTCAGTTTTCCGTCCAACCTGGACTCTGCCTTCGTTTTGCTGTGCAGCTTTAGACAGGCTCTGTCCCGGTCTGGGCCTCTGTTCCCCCATCTGTCAGAAGAGCTGGCAGAGGGAGCTTGGTCCAGCTACTACACAGAACGCTCAGTGCTCTGTGCCTGAGCTGGGTCCCCGGAGATTGGTCAATGATGTATCCCTCTGTACAAATGTAGAAACTGAGTCACAGGTCAGAGTGGGGCCTGCACATACAGCAGGACGGGGCGGATGAGTGGGGACCGAGTCTCCTCGGTCCCCACTCCCACGCCACCTCCAACAATAGCCCCAGACCCCGGGCCGGCCTGCTCTTATCAGGGCCGGAGATCTGCGCCATCTGGCCCACAGCTGCCCAGGTGGGCTCACCTTCCCAGCTCTGTTTCAGGGAAACCCTATGCCTGCCAGCACCGGCCCTCCCCCACCCGGCCAGGGACCACCTGTCCGCCCTTTGTGGGGCAGAGGAGACGGGGCAGCACATGGGTCCCCGCCAGCAATTCAGCCCAGGGAGGCTGGGACCAAGTGGCGCGACCTCTGACCTCCCAGGCCTCAGGCCCTCCACCTGTGCATGTGAAACTGCTGCCAGTTCACAGGCTGGAGACAGTTGTTGAGGGGGCGGGGTGGGGCGGGGCCCTGGGATCCCCACCCCTTGCAGCCCCTAGGTCTGACACTTGCCGCAGGGCAGAACTCCCCATACAGTAGTACTGTGGCATCTCCACTCCATGGATGGGAAGGACGTGCAACTCCTGGTCTCTCTGAGCCCGGGCCTACACGGGGTACCGGGGCATGTCGTCTGCTTGTCATTTATAAGCGCACAATGTTCCACAGCTCCAAGCGAGCAACAGACCTAAGCCTGCACCCCAGCCATCACGGCTTTAGGCCTGGGGTACCCCTCCTGTACCCCATCTCCCCACACTCTAGTCCCACTGCAGCCTCCCCAGCACTGTAACCATTTCTTCCCGGCAGGTTTCTGGCACAGTCCTGAGTGTGAATTTGTCCGCCACTGTATAGCCAAGTCTCAGGAACGTGTGGAAGGGAAGGTGCAACTGTCGGTCTTCAAGGGCCAGGTGTACATCCTCGGCCGGGAGTCCCCCTTGTCCCTCTACAACGAGGAGCTGGTCAGGTAGGTGCCCACAGCTGGGCCCAGAGCTTCCTGTCCATTGTCGGGCCAGATGGGCTTGCCCAGCAAGCCGTGCTGAGCATGTGTCAGGCACTGTGCCCAGTGTAGAGACAAGAACCACACTGTGGCGTCCTCATGGGGCTTGGGCCATCTGGAGAGAAAGGTGTTGCTCACCAGCTCCTGGCGCTGGGCTGTGAGGAAGGAGCGGCTACTCTAGCTGGGTGTCATACTTGGGCCGCAGGTGTTCAGTCGCCTGTGAAGCTGCAGCAGCTGCAGCTGCTAAGCCAGGGTGGTAAGAGCAGTTCTAGGGAGATGGCACGTGTGCCGAGCTTCTAAGCCTGGGCAGAGCCTGGAACACGCCAGACACTGCAAGAACCCAAGGGAGGAAGACGGCCGAGTGAGGGGCCGAGGCCAGGATGTAAAGGAAAGGACGAGGTGAGATATTCTCGAGGATCCTTCTCAGTGCTCCGGAGGATAGTCACGTGTGATGGGACCTGATGGGTTGGGCCAGCGTGGTGGTTCTGGGACCAGAGTAGAGCTCAGAAATCTTCAGGAGGTGACGCAGAGTGTGCTTGTATGTGGAAGGATGGGCGGTTGTGGTGTAAGATCACCCTGGTCGGCAGTGGTTGCCAGGAGGGGAAAAGGGCTGAAGAGTCATGTGCATGTTGGGGACAACCAAGTCAAGGGAACATTCTTGAGGAAGTGTCATGTGTTTGCATGTGAGTATCTTGAGATTCCAGGGACTGAGCCTACAGCCTCTACCCAGAGCTATATCCTCAGCCATTTTTTATTTTAAGGCAGGGTCTTGCACAAAGTTGTCCAGGCTGGACTTGGGCTTGTGACTCTCTTGCCGCAGCCTCCACTGGGGCGGCTTGGGAGAGCCACCTGGCCAGCAGCTGGACATGTGGGTCGATGACACTAGAGGGTCACAAGAAGGGCAGTGTGTGCCAAGGCCCTGGACCAAGAGGAGCGGCTTGGTGCCGCCGGAGGAGGGCGACCCCGGAAGCTGGCGGGGGGCGGGGGGGCCTGGCAGAGTGGCTGTGAAGGACCCAGGGGACCAGGTCTGCAGAAGACAGGCCGCTGTCCACACGGTTGCGTTGTAAGCGAGGTGGCCTTCACCAAGGGCAGGTGTCTCCTTTGGTGACCACCTGGCTGCACCGGGGCTCGGGCAGCGCCTCTGACCCGGGCTCCAGGCGCAGCCCCAGCCTCGCTCAGGCTGAGGCCGGCTCTCCCCTTCCGGAGGCCAGTTGGGAATTAGAGCACGAGTTTTGTTTGGCAGTCAATATTATTTTTTTCTTTCCATCTCTTTCCCTTGTTGAGTTGCTCCCCCTTCAATCTTTCTAAACACTTTATAAGCCATAAATATAACCGAATCAGTTTAGATCAGTCGGGGTAAATGTCAAATTATCTTCTCTCTTTCTCTCTCTGGCTCTTTCTTCCCTCCCCCTCCCAATCAGCAGCCTCTAATAATCTGTCCAACCCTTCATTAAGCCTTACAGCCGCACTCGGGGAGATTAAATGAATAAAGTAAAAAGGGAAAGGGGGAAAAAGGAGAGAAAAGCAGAAGCATTTATTCTCACTGTGTCTCCGACCATTTCCCTTTTCTTTTTGATTTCTACATCGCTGACTTGAAAGCCCTTGAGTGACAGCGTCGCAGGGGCCAGCGAGGAAGCCGCGAGAGGTGGCAGAGCTGGAAATGCCGCGGCGCAGTAGGTAGAAAGTAACGTAATTACAGAGCGGGTCAGAGCCACTCGAGTGAGCAAAAATAAAAGCACCGAGGTTTTCTGTAGACCGTCAGGGGAGGTAAAAAAAAAAAAAAAAAATCATTGTAAACTCTTTCTCCACCTCCCCTCCCCACCCCAAGCCACAATTTTAAAAGGAGGTTTTCGTTCCAGAGAAGCACCTCTTGGAACTGTCTGTAGCCTCGCGAGATAGGTCTGTCCCCTAGGGGACCCCTCTGCAGGGCCTGGAAGGGCCCTGGCTTGGGAACTGGGACAGCAGAGTTTGTTCTGGCCTGGGAGAGAAGGTGAAAGGGTACAGGGCCATTTTGGGCAGGGAGAGGGCAGGACTTGGACACCTGCTTCCTCCAGGGGCTGAGCAGAGGGAGCCTTTGGAGGGAGGGGGAGATTCTGACCGGGTGGAGCTAGATCTCCAGAGCCTGGGGGACAGTTTGTGCCTTAGATGAGGGTCATACTGACACTGTGTCCCACCCCACTCACTGCCCAAGCAAAGCACGTTAAAGGGGCCGAGGAGATCGGTGGCCGGAAGTCTGGCATCTTCCAACCCTATAAGGTCTGGCTAGCTCCTGGTGGCCTCTGCCCCCGAGCCCTGGAGGGAACCCTGGTGATGGAAGCAGAGAAAGAGAGGAGTCAAAGAGGGGACAGCGTGGGGGTGACTTCTAGAGAGTTCCACGTCTGTGCACCAGCTTCGAGATCAGGGCCAGGGAATCAGGGTTGGGGGCAGAGCCTGAATCCTGGACAAGTCACCGAGTGGGCGGGGCAGTGCGCAGAGCCCATTGACTCTTGCAGGAAGTCCACAGTCCTGCTGGGACTGGCGAGGGGCACAGCCTGAGCCACATGGGATGGTGGGCTCCTCCCCACCCTCTCTGCCTCCCCACCGAACGCTGGAGGGATTCTCCAGGGACAGGCCATCTATCTGCTCGGCACGCAGAACCTTGAGACTGCTTTGTCCTGAGCCTGGAGATCTGCAGACATGGACACGACTCATAGCAAGAGGGAGTGAGGGCTCCCGTAGGGGCCCCTGAGACGGCAGCATCTGAGTTCTTTAATTAAGGAAGGTGATGGGTAATTGATGGCTTGTGCGCCTTTCTTACCTGTTCTTGCCTCCTCGGCCTGGCCAATTGAGTGCTTCATAAATGCCTGAATGAATGTATGAATGAATGAATGCATGAAGGGTGAATACATGAGGTAGCTACATCATTGCACAGTGCAGAGGGCAGCAGCCACTACCCTGGCTCTGCAGCACTGTGCCCGAGCTGGCTTGCAACCCAAGCCTCCAGACTCAGAGAGTGCTGTGACTGGGGAGGCTGGGAGGACACCTGAGAGGTGAGAGTGAGAGCCAAGGCCCTGGGATCTGCAGGACAGAAGGGCCAGGGTACCCTTGATTGGACAGGCAGGGAGAGGCAACTCAGTGGAATGGTCATGCTGTCAATGTGGCAACTTAACAGATGCCATCACCGTGTCCCACTTTGTGCCCCTTCCGGCCACCAGACATCCCTAGCTGTTCCCAGACCTTTCCTCTGAGCCCACCACAGCCCTGAGGGTGGCGCTGGCCCAGGGTGTGTCCTCAGTTTACAGCAGCCGTGCTGCAGCCTGCAAGAGGATTTCATGCAGGCAAGCCGAGGCTGCTGGATACACTGTTGAGTGCCTTAGGACCGAGTTTCCAGAATGGGACAGTGGTGGAATGGAATGCACGGTGTGTCGGGGCTTGGAGCCACGTGCGGGAGGGGCTTCTGGGGCCACTATCCCAGCCCGGGGCCCACCCTCCTGGCTGAAGCAAGCCTCTGCTTTCTTCCCGCAGCATGAACGTGCAGGGTGATTATGAGCCCACCGATGCCACGGGTTTCATCAACATCAACTCCCTCAGGTGAGATGCTCTGAGCCCCACGGGAGCCCTGGTGCTGCCCAGCACCTGATGCTCACACCGGGGTGTGTTGGACGAGGAAATGGCATGGACGCCCTGCTCAAGTGATGCGAAGTCAGGGACTTCGCTGGAGGCCGGGCTCTGTGGGAGGATGTCCAGTCCCTTCTAGACCACCGGAGCCAGAAGGGCTGGTGTTCTTCGCACCTGCCTCCCAGGTGCAGCGAAGGGGCCTCGGGAGCCGCAGAAATCCAGCACCGTGTCCCAGGGCCTGGCCTGGCCCTTGGGAGGAGCTCGGTGGCCTGCAGCAGGTGCTCTCAGGGCAGGCTGGAGTGCTCAAGGGCAAGCAAGGTCGGTCATTACCAGGAGCTGCCAGGACTAAGCTGCCCCCAGGCACACTCTCAGGCTGCCCCATCCAATTCTTGCACAAGTATGCAACTCCCAGAAAGCACTGAGAGAGCACCTCACCTGCCCCAGGTCACACAGCTGCGAAGGCTGGGTGCTGCCTGGCTGGAGTCCTGTCTGTCCTGCTCTGGGTCCCTCTCCACAGTCCTCCTCCTTTTCCAGGCCACATACCCTGGCTGTGCATCCTCTCCCAGAGCCACCTCAGACCCTGGGCTCCCCCCTGTGCAGTCACCTAACCACCCTGCCTTTCCCCTGTTTGTATTTTATGATTCTATAAGCCCTTTTAAATGGCCCCGAGAACACGGGGGTTTCATAATGGCCTCTTCATGGCTCCTGCTGCCAGTGCAGTGCTTCGTCTTGAACAATGACAAACAATGTTTTCTCCCTAAGATAAATTAATTACGTTATCCTGATTGGAGGGCAGGAGGGGCCGGGATGCGAGAGGGGCTGGAAGAAAGGGGCAACTTCACACACATCTTAACAGACAGCTGCCCCGCCGCCCCGTCCTGCCTGAATTCATTGAGCGGAGAGCGTGTTGTTATTGTTAATTTACATTTTTCTTTGTTTTGAATGTGGTTTCCAGGCTGAAGGAGTATCATCGGCTCCAGAGCAAGGTCACCGCCAAATAGACCGCCTGACAAAGGGGCGCCTCAGCCTCCTCACGCTGCTGCGGATCTCCCCAGAACAGGCGCTAATTGTTGCGATCATTTGTAATTGTGCCTCGTTCTTCCCTCGGCAGCCGGCAGTGCAGTGGGGCTGCAGGCCAGCTTTGTTCCGTCCTCCTGGCCTGCAGAAGTGGTCATTGAAGGGCGGGGGCAGCCACAGTGGGGAACTCTAAAATGACAATTAAAAAAGGTACATTAACCTTTTGTTTCTGGATTTCTCTGGAGGAAGGGGTGTGTGTGTGTGTGTGTGTGTGTGTTCACTTGTGTTTCTGTCAGGCCAACCTTTGTGCTTTCTGATTAAAGTAGCTAATGAAGGCCATCATGTGCCAAAGAACCCATTCCTCTAGGAGAATCTGCCCTCTCTCTGCCAGCAAAAAATGTAGAATCCACAAGTGCCCACCTTGGCTACAGCAGCCTGGGATTCTGTCTCCAGCAGTAGCTCTGTGACACGTGCTGGAAAAGCCAAAGGGAGGTCAGGTGGCCTGTTGGGAGAATGTATGGCCCTGGGGATCTCCTTTCCCCACAGCCCCTAGGGGACTCCTGGATATGGTACCCAGGACTGGGCCTATCACACTTCAGTGTCACAGCTGAGCGGCCTAAGGGTGGCTTAAAACTGCCTGAATTGGAGGGGATGGAGAACCTCCGGTAAGGGCAAAGAGAACAGTAGGGATAGAATCTGGGCTATGTGAGGCCCAGCAGACTCGATTTCTACTTGGGTAGTCAGGCCAGGGCCCAGAGCAGCCATGTTTGTACTGTGATCCTGCCCGCTCAGTCAAATCTGATTGGGTCATGGTGGACACACCGTGATCTGAGCTGGACCAGTGTATGAGCCTTACTCCCAAGAACCAGGCCTCATCACCTGGTGAGAAGTAGAGACAGGTCAGCCTAGGCATTAATGGAGGCCTTGAGCCTGGAAGACATGGGAAGGAGGTTGTGCGTTTAGTCTGACTCCCATCCTGCTGCCTCACAAAAGCTAATGGCACAGCTTGTCCTGGAAACCCTGAGACAGCTGGTGTACACATAACAACTTCAGGACACAAGCTCACTGGGGAGGTTCTGCTCCTTGTACCCAAAAATATTTTACTAGGAAGACCTGAGCACGGTTGGTCTGGGCTCACCTGGTTTGGACGTGGAACTTGAACTTGAGGTCTCCCACCAGGGCCTTTGCCCGCTGGGGTTCCCTTTAAAAGAAGTTCCTCTTCTGAAGTTTCTTCTCTGCTTACAATAAGTGCCTATGGTAGCAGAGAGTGATTCCAGGAGTATTTTTGCCCAACATTTTGCTCCATATACTTTATTCACATTCTCACTGAGTTTTCAAAAGAGTGCTGTCATATATACACTTTCATTTGCACTTTGAAGAGCAGGTAACCGCACTGTGGACACCCCGACTTGCCAAAGGCCACTCAGCACCCAAGCAGCAGAGCGCCGCCCTGGCTGGCCCCAGATGTGTGTGGGTGGCTTTCGCCGTGGTGATAAGACGCAGCCTATATGAAGACGACAGTAAGCTGATCTTGGCGACATGGGGCCTGTCAACCCAGCACTCAGGAGGCTGAGGCAGAAAGATGGCCAGCCAGTAGTAGTATACAGCGAGACTGTCAAATAAATAAACCTAGAAATAATCTGTCCATCGTTTTACTACAACTAACTGCTTACGCTGGGCACGGCAGCACACACCCGTCATCCCAGCACTCAGGAGGCTGAGGCTGGAGGATCGTTAAGAGGTTGAGACCCACCTGGGCTACACTGAGCTCAAGGCCAGCCTGAACTACCCAGCGACTCTGTTACATAAAGACACCTTCCCTGCTCCCCGCCCCGGCCCAAAAAATTTACTGTGTTTTATAAGTTTCTTTTCAGGTATCTTTTTCTTTTCTTAGCATCTCTCAGAGTTATTGATAAAATGCTTTTTGTGGGATTGAACCCCAGTCCTCTTACATGCTAGGCACACACTGCTGAGCTATGTACTCAGCCATGATCTTTTCTTTTCTTTTCTTTTCCTTTCCTTTCCTTTCCTTTCCTTTCCTTTCCTTTCCTTTCCTCTCCTCTCCTCTCCTCTCCTCTCCTCTCCTCTTTCTTTCTTTCTTTCTTTCTTGCTGTACCAGGGATTAAACTCAGGACCCTGCACTTGCCAGGCAAGCACTTAGTCTACTGAGCTATCTCCCCAGCCCATATTTTATGTTTTATAGCATATAATATATATTCTGTACTTCATATACTTTTACCTTATATACTTTGGACCCTGGTTTAAAATTTGAACGTTATATCATAAATGCTTATTTACATTGAGAATAGGTCTCCATAAACATTTACCACAGCTACAGAATATTCTACCGCATGGATAATTCATAACTCACATTTTCCTGTTTCTAGATCTCGTTTCTTCCTCATTCTAAATTGCTTTTTCCACCTTCCATTGGATTTCATTGAATATTGTTAGTACCTGGCTTATTTGCTGTGGTTATTTTTACTGTCTTAGTGGCCTCCCCTGCTGTCAGTGAAATGCGGACTTTACAACAGCGTAACCTTAAGCATGCTTTTCAGAGTCATGCTATTGCAGTTCAGGCTGGCCTTGAACTCACTTTTTTGCCCAGGCTGGCCTCAAACACAGCGATCCTCCTGCCTCAGCCTCCTGAGCGCTAAGATGGCAGGCCACTGTTTGCAACTAGTGCATTTATTTCACTTTGTGCTTTACCTCCCATGAAACCCAGTAGAACGAGGGTATGATTCAGAGGGGCACATGTTCCATGTGGTCCAGGCCTGGGGTCTGATGCCCAACACCAAAACAAAGTTCTTAAAAAATAGAATATATCTCTACTATCTTTGCTTTAGTTAAATAATGCCTAGAGGTTAGAAATAAGATTTTAGGGACTAGGGAGATAGCTCCGTGGCACAAGTGCTTATCCTGGCAAGTGCAAGGTCGTGAGCTCAAACCCCAGACCTGCCAAAAAAAAAAAAAAGAGAGAGAGAAGATTTTATATTCATTCATCTGTTTCCATGTCTGATGGTCTTCCATATAGATGGAAGTCTCCATCTCCCATTTCCTTCTGTGGGAAAGCTTTCACAAATAACTCTTAGACTACAGGTGTCTGGGTGTGAGGCCCCTTCTGATTTTGTTTCTCTGAAAACATTTCTCAGTGTGCATAGTTAGGTCCTTGCTCTGTTTCAAGCTCATTTTGTGTTAGCTGTGATTAAAAGACAAACTTGAGACTCTTTACTTTATACTTACAAACTTGTTCTACTCATGCTTTAGCTTTTCCTCTGCCATTAAAAAAAAAAAACAAAACAAAGCACTCGGGAGGCTGAGGCAGGAGGATCGTTGTGAGTTCGAGACCAGCCTGGGCTACAAAAGTGAGCTCAAAGCCAGCCTGAACTGCACAGAGAGACCCTGTCTCAAAAAAAAAAAAAACCTTATCCCCATTAAATGACCCTAGCATCCTTACCAATAATCAATCCATCATCTGAGTATGGGTTGGTTTCTGGACTCTAATTCATTTCACTGATTTATCTGGATATCTTCACAGCAGAAACACTGACTTGACTAGGGTAGCTTGATGATACCTTGAGATTTGTTAGCATAAGTCTCCTAGCCATACCCAGGCATGGTGGCGCACGCCTGTAATCCCAACACTCAGGAGGCTGAGGCAGGAGGATTGGTGCGAGTTTGAGACCAGCCTGGGCTACAAAAGTGAGCTCAAGGCCAGCCTCAGCTGCATAGCAAGATCCTGTCTCAAAGAGACAAAAAAAAAAAAAAAAAAAAAAAAGGTCTCCTAGCCTTATTCTTGTGAGGAAAATGGGCACTTTATTTCTCAAGGTAGGAAGCACCGACCTTTCCACCACCGAGTTTAAAGTTAGCTGAATAAGTCTGAGGTCCAAGAAGTTCCCTTCTCCTCCTCCCTGACATCCTACTTGGGTGTTGAAGTCTGCCACACTCATTGCAGACATCCACTAGGGTGACCACGTGCTTCACCTGTGTTCTGTGCGCATCGAGAATTGCACCTGCTGAGTCTGAATAGCAGCTCGGTTTTGCGGTCTCAGGACAGACAAGCTCTGGTTATGACACAATACCTTTTTGGTACATTGTCGGGTTTGATGTGCTAAAGCTAGCACTTGCCTGGCAAGCACAAGGTCCTAAGTTCAATCTCTGGTCTCGCTAAAAAATTTAAAAAAAAAAAAAATGTTATGAGTTAATGGACCAGGGAGACCGCTCAGTAGAGTAAGCGCTTGCCTTGTAGGGATCCATTGGTCTTACTGCAAACAGTTCTACCCTGGGGAGACATGGCGGTAGGGATGAGAAAGAGAGACAAGACTTAGACAAAAAGCTGGGCTAGGTGGTCACCAGTCTGCCTGCCGGGCAAGACTAACTCCATGCACACGAAAACATTATTTATACTTCCGCAAAGTTTGTATCACATGACACAAGGTTGCCTAGGGACCAATAGCTGTCCTGAACCAGACAGGATGTTTTTCTGAGCACTGGGGTAGCTTGTTTGCTTTGGGCACTGAGACCCGGTCCCACCTGGCTTCCTGCAGCTCCCAACATTGCCTGATGTGCTAAAGCTTTATAAAAGAACCACATGACCATGTTCATGTGGGATGTGAGTCTCTGATTCTCCTGCGACCTCTTTGGCAAGTTGTTGGAGTGGCCTCCAAAAAGTACATGAAGCCTCTTACCACCAGTTTTTCTCTCTCTGTTTTTAATGCATTAATACGGGGTCTATGGGGTCTACAGGATCTCACTACACAGATCAGACGTGTAGCAATCCACCTGTTTTCAGCCTCCCAAGTGCGGTGATTACGGATGTGCGCTGCTCAGGTGTGCACTGCTGTGTCCAGCCTCAGTTGCTGTCTCAGGGCTCCCCCAGGGCGGAGCCAGAACAGCACACCAGGGATCAAACCCCGGTGGCTGAGCTCTTCAGTCTGTTGAGCTATCCCCACGCCACTTTCTGAGAGAGCTGGCATGGTATTTGCTAGTTTTTCTTTCATAAATGCTTTCTTTGCTTAATTCATCAGTGTGGCCATTCAAATCTGGAATTTTCATTGTGAGGTACTTTTAAAGTGTGTAGTGGTTGATACATTGTGTCAACTTGGCTAGATGCCTGGTGGTCTATACATTTTATCAATTTGGCTGCATTCCTGGGCTGTTTCACACTGTGAGCCATGAGGATGCTGCCCCAGAATAACTCAGTTTGGACTTTTATCTCCTAGACTCGTAAGCCTCTAAGATTGGACCCTTCAGCTGTCCATAGCAGATTCTTCTGCCTTCTGTTGCTGACACAACAGCTGATGGTCAGAGACTGTTAGGAACTGGTAGAAACCAGTTAAGACCAGTGGAGACCGGTCGGGATGGAACACTGCAGGGAGTATAAAAGCCTTGGGACTGAATCCTTCAGTTGGCAGTGTGCAGACGCTCTCAGCACACTTCCCCATCTGACTCTGGGACTGGCACATCTTGTGTTATCTCTGTTCCTTGTATTATATCTGTTCCTCTAGTAAAACTCTGCCTAGAACAGAATATGGTACCAGGAGCAGGGTTAGAGAAACAGAATATAATGATGACACTTTTTAATGGTTTTAATTGTTCTTGGAATTGGCTACAAGATTTGATGAGACCTAAAGACAGCATGGTCTCTTCTGATGTTAAGGAGCATATTGATACTCCTTGGCATGAGGTTTTTAACCTAGCATGCCACATAGATACATTTGATTACCCTAACTCACCATTGGTGAGATCTAAGGAATTTAGAGGTTCCATGCAGAAAAATTTTGAATTTCTTCGGCAAAGTAAGGAATATAGTGATGCTGGCTGGTTTCTCTTAGCCTCATTGGACAAACTTTTGAGTGAAAATAAGGAGCTTGAAGACACCATCTCCCACCTCCACACTCAGATAAAAAAATTTAAAGTTTCAATGTGTGCTGACAAATAATCTCTTTTAGCCACAAGGCTGGGGTTACAGAGACCCAACTGCTGTCCCTCATAATCCGACTGGCTGACCTGCAACATAAATTAAATGCTCAGCCTCAAAGGGTATCTGAAGCGAAAGTGAGGGCATGGATTGGAAAGGAATGGGATCCCATGAAATGGAATGGAGATGTGTGGGAGCATCCTGAGGAGGCCGAGGATGTTGAGTTTTTAGATGCTGATGAGATTATTTTGCCTGAGGAAGAGATTTCACCACCCACTGTGACAGAGGGATCACTGCCTTTCCCCTCTGCCATGCTGGTGTCTCCTAATATAGCTGGAGGAGCCAGTTCTACGTGGAATGAGGAGAATACTGGTGGGACTCCTCTGGACCCACCCTCAGCACCCATTTTTTTTGCCTCTACGTCAGTGACCAGGCTTCAATCACAGAAGTCACCTAAGGATGAAGTACATAAGGAGATCTGTTATTCCCCCAAAGACCTTGGGTTTTCTAACTCTTATAAGCAGAGACCTAATGAGCAAGCGTGGGAATGGATTTTATGAGTGTGGGATAATGGTGGAAAAAAGATACACCTGGATCAGGCTGAGCTTGTTGATATGGGCCCACTAAGTAGGGACTCTGTTATTCAATGTTGTGGCTCGTGGAGGAAAGAAAGGTGTTAGTAGTCTATTTGGCTGGCAGAAGTGTGGCTCAAAAGATGGCCCACAGTGAATGAGTCAGAGATGCCTGATGTTCCATGGTTTCCTGTAGAAGAAGGGATCCAGAGGCTTAGGGAACTGGGAGTGCTGGAGTGGATCTGTCGTGTTAAACCTAATCCTCCACATCTGGCAGATCCTGAAAACATGCGCTTCACTAACACTGTGAGGAACAGACTTGTAAGGGGCGCACCAGCACCCTGAGGAGCCCTGTCACTGCTCTTCTCTGTATGCCAGACCTTACAGTGGGGACAGCAGCTACTCAATTAGGAGATGTAAGGGCCATGGGCTTGATTGGATCCCGAGGTGGCAGAGGTCAAGTGGCAGCCAC
>PVJA010037963.1:0-20047 GCA_004027025.1 Myocastor coypus
CCTGAATGTAATATAAAGAGAGACAGAGAGATAGACTGGAGCTCGAGCTGGTGCTGCTGCTCTGCTGCCCTGTTTGGTTGGCTGCCTCTTCCATCATTTTGCTGCTGTTCTGCTGCCATGAACTGGATGCTCTCCGCCCTGCTCCACTCAGCCTTGGGCCAACCGAATATGGACTGAAACCTCCATGAACTGTGAGCTAAATAAACCTTTCCTTCCTTCATTTCGAGTGTCGGGTATTTGTCCGAGCAACGAGCAAAAAGTAACTAAAACAACTCTATTCTCCTGTGAAAACAAGGCTATAAATAAGACAAACAACTATAAGAAGAACAATTTGGAGGATTTAGGAACTCCTAAGAATATCTTAACAAGTGATATAAGATGGTTCTGTTTTGTTCTACGAAATTAGCACAGTTGAGATGTGTTTACTGAGTTGACTCTTTTTTCTACTATTCTGAACCCTTAACAATTTTGTTGAAGTTTATGAGTCACTTAAGTAACTTCCTTAAAGTTTTCATTTAATTTCTAACTGTTCTCCAACATTATGTGCATTCTGAATGATCTTTTCTCATATCGTCTTGTTCTTACTTCATGGATATCTCTCTGAGAGTATCCTTAACATTTTTTTCTCTCAGTAAAGTCATTTGATAACCCTTGGCTGTCAGAATGCATAGTGTAGCTTTGTTTACATGAAGAGAGCTTTTGTTTATGGGAGACACTATAATGTAATGTGCCTGATTCATTTTGTTAGAAAATCATAAATGGTAATATTATGTTCCCCTAGAATTGATCGGATTCCCAAGAGTAGACTTTCCTATTCTCTTGTTAGCACTGGGGAAGCTGAAGGCGAAAAGAAAACTGGTTGCATCAACAGTTAATATATCACTTCTGTTTATTTTCTTTATGCTTGTATATTCCTTTTTTAAGAAATCTGATTTACTTTGAAATGCTTGCTTGTATCTTTTTATTTACATAATTTTTTTTAATTTTTAAAGAGAGTACAGAATAGTGTTAAAACAAAAAAATTGCAAGTGATATAGGATTTCACTTAATAAAGTAGTATCAATTCCACAAAATTTGTTGCAATGCATAGTGTTGTTTCCCAATCTGTTGTTCATATTACTCGATATAGCCATGCAAAATTGGAAGAGGAAAGAATAGAAAAAGAAATGTATAAGAGATTAAGAAGAGAAAAGGTACAAACAAGTGAAAAAAGACAAAACAAATTAAGCATTGTCTTCTCCTTTCCATAGACCAGATAAATACACCATACTGTTGTACAGTCTACATAGATATACATCAGCTATACTTGATATTTGCAATCCAGATGTTGTATGTTTATTACAACAAAGTCAGTCTTTTATACCAATCTCCTACTAGAATGAGATATAATCAGTAAATGTTATGAAGCGGAGGAGATATCTTTTAACCTAACTTTCTCTTTAAAAGATTTTCAATGAAATATCCTTTTTATAGCATTTCCTTAACCCTATTTCTACAGCTGGCAACATTTCCTAATCCACAAAGAAATTCTTAGGTGTGAACTATAGTTTTTGGCTTTCCTGATCCTAGCTTAGAATTAGTTGAGTTGACTCTCTTAAGTCATTCACCATCCATTCATCTGCTTTCCAGTTTCTGTAATTTTATTACTGGTGTCTTCTCTTTGTTCTTGTGGGACTTTGGCAGATATAAATCTGTATGGTCAGTTGGTCATCATTATCCAGCATAGGGTATTCCTTCTATCTTAAATTCATTACCATACTGATGTGTTTTTCTGATACATTTATTTCCTTTCATTGCTCCTATGGCGCTTTTTGTTCCTCACTTTAATCATATATTTGAATGTTAAGCTTCATTTATAATGCCCACATAATGCTCTCAATTACAGTTGTTGATTTCAGTACAACTGTAGCAAGAAACCTTATGCATGTATGTACCTACGCGCACGTGCGTGTGCACACACACACACACACACACACACACACACACACACACACTGATTAGATTGAACTCACTTTATTTAGTTAAGTAAGAACATGAAATCACAGAAACAAAAGAAGAATCTTTCCATCCCTTGGCCTAGTATCTTTTGGAAGCTGGCATTGACACGGAACATGCAATCTTGGTTTGGCTTTTGTTTTTCCGCTTGGAGAAATTCATTTTCTAACAATGCCACATATAACTAAGGAAAATTTGCAGAAACAGAGTTATATCTTAGAAGGAACTATTTCAGACTATCTTACAACACTAGAGGTAAGATGGAGAGTGGATGGACAAGTGATCTTTGTGATAAACTCAGCATCTGTGTACTCTCATGCCAGTAACCCCAGCTACTGAGGAAGCTATGGAAGGAGGATCACAAGGCCAGCCTGGACATCTTAGTCGGATTCTGTCTTTAAATATTTGTAAGAAGTGCTCATAATGGGGACCTGGTGATGTACCTCAGTGGGAGAGTGTTTGCCCAACATATGTGAGGCCCTGGTTCAACCTCTAGTACTAAAAAAGAGAAGGAAGAAAGATTAAAACAGAGCAACTGATCAGATCTCCCTGGACATTCTCTGTGCCCAGCTTTCTTTTCTTTCTGTTTTCATAATAAATTTTATTGTGACAGGCGGGGCTGATCCCCATCATGCTGGTAGACACCTTGTGGCAAATGACAAAGCTTTGAGTCCAAGCCCTTTGGGTCACAGTGTTAGGGATGGGGTTCGGGGATCGGGCCCACTGATGGGGTAATACCATGACTGGAGACTGGGGAGGCAGCCAAAGGCACGTTGCGATATGGAGTTGCACTCCCCCGACCATGTCTTGACAATCCTGATGTTCAGGCAAGGAAGGACCTTCCAGTCCTATTTGTCCTGCATCTTCTCCAGGATAGGCACAATCATGTCAAACTTGGGTCATTTAGTAGGGTCTTCATTCATGCAAATCTTCATGAGCATACACACATGGGCAGAAATATCTCATGGAATGGTAGGCCGAAGGCCTTCCAGTGCCACCTTAATTCCAGTCTCCATGTTGGAGAGATTAGCAAAGGGAACCTCTCGTGTTACCAGTTCCCAGGGAAGCACTGCAAAACTCCACATGTCTGTTGAGTGTCTGTCTGTGTCTTCAGGTTTCTTCTGCAGAGCTTCAGAGCTTCTGTACTCAGTCAGGTGCATACAGGTGCCCAGGGCACTGGAAAGAAAATTTGACATTGGCCATGCTAATTCGGGCAGTCATGCCCTCATCAATTGTGACACTATGGTTGTTAAGTGCATGTCATGGGGGGAGGGGCCCTAGTGTATGTAGGAAAGCCATGCCTCTTGCCATATCCAAAGCAAACGTCACTGCTTGGCTTGGGTCCACACCGAAATTGGTGCCTTCATGCAATACATTGTAGAGTGAGTCACATGGCATCCAGTGGGTGAAGAGAGCAGGGTGAGGAGCAGGCAGAGACTGGCAGACACCTAACACTGGAAGCACATTTGGATTTGGGAAAATCCTGAATCAGGGCACTCCTCATTGAAGTCTCTGCTCTTCTGTGTACTCCAGTCTCGAACCTTCAGCACCTTCACAACAATGCCATTGCCCTCCCAGTGGCCCTTCCATAGCTCTCCCAAGTGCTTCTTATGCTTAACCAAAAAGTTGAGCGGTTTGAAGTCAATGCCAGAGTATAAGTTCAAGGTCCCATTTCTGAGCTGAGTTTGAGTGGTTCCCTTCCAGAATGTATCCTTGTATGGAATAGTTGAGATTCTGGCCCATTTTCTCTGCTAGTTCTCAGAGAAGCTCTCTCAACGGTGCCTTGACTTTGTCCACAGGCATCTCTCCATACTTTTTAAAATTCCAGTGTGGGACCCATTAGCCAGCAGGCCCTCTGCCACTTGATCGTGGCCCCCAAAACAGGCATAGTACAATGGAACATTCTCATGCTCATTTACTGCATTGATGTCAGCTTTGTACTGAAACAGATTCTGGACAATATCATGGTGTCCATGACTGACTGCCCAAGTGCAGGGGGTGTCATCACATTGATCTGTGCTACCTGCATGATCGGCATTTCACCCACAGCACAGTGGCCCTCTCGACAGGTGCAGTGCAAGGAGGAGAAACCATAATCACCACCCTGGTTGAGGTTGTTCTCTGTGTTGTCCAGCCACAGATGCACAGCCACAGCATTGCCCGCCCAGCACTGGGTGAAAATGTTGTCCATAACAGTCCCTGTGCTGAGGCCCAGAGCCAGGGGAGGCCTGGGGACAGGAGGTGGACTGGAAGTGGTTCTCCAGGGAACTCCCATCCAGCTGTGCCATGGAAGCCCCAGGAGGAAGGAGTAGACTGACAGGACAGTGGGCTGGGCAACCCATTAGCAGAGCTCAGGATCCATTTCCACCCACAACTTCTCCCATGAAATGGAAGAAGAGTGTACCTGTTATGGTTTATGTCTAGTTGTCCCCCCAAAGCCTCATGAGTCAGGGGGCAGCGACTTGTAGAGTCTGAGACTTGATTCTTGATCCCTGGGATTATGTGTTTTAGTACTGATGGGATTATGGGTCTAAGTACTTTGGGATTATGGGTGTAGCCTAAGGCGGATAGGCTGAGGCAGAGGGCCTGAATGTAATATAAAGAGAGACAGAGAGACAGACTTAAGATGTTGCTCTACTGCCCTGATTGATTGGCTGTCTCTCTCACCATTTTATTGCTGTTCTGCTGCTGTGAACTGGATGCTATCTGCCATGTGCCTCTCTGCCTTGGAGCCAGCTGAGTATGGACTGAAACCTCCACAAACTGTGAGCTAAATAAACCTTTTGTTCCTTGATTTTGAGTGCTGGGTATTTGTCCCAGCAATGAGTAAAAAGTAACTAAAACAGTACCCAACTTTCTACTGCCTTGGAAGCCTATCTTCCTGTTAGTCTGCTCATTATCTTTAATAGAATATCCCCATTTATTTATTCTGGGAGTGGACCCAATTCTATGTTTGCCAAAGAGATCATCTAATATTGAAATTTTAAAGCCATCTCCTAAATGTTTCACTTTTGTGTTGGTAGAATAAAATAATATTGCTATCCAAACCAGTCTTAGAAGCCATTTACTGCTCCTGTAAGCATTCATATTATTAGTGGCATTCATTTGTATTTCTGAACAATTGCTGATACATGCAAGTGGTACAGAAACCAGCAATCTCTCAATTTATATACTGCCAAATGTTTTTTTGCTAATGAATACATTTTGGTTCTGTGTAATGGAGAAAGATAGGACTTTGTTTAGTATGAACTTGTTTAGTAACAGGAGAGGTGAAGAATGTTAGAAGGTCTCAAGACCTTCACAAAGTCTTATAAAAGATGCAACAAGGACCATAAAGATTTGGGGAAATCTATTTGCAGAGAGCACTGTTCTAGGATAAAAAAAGAAAAGCATAAAAGAATTTCAAAAGATTCATAATTAGAAACAAAGTGAGGGTGTGTTAGGAAAATTTGAACATGTACAGAATTCATATTGAGACATAAAATATGGTAGGTATCCACAAATTTTACTCTTAAATATTAGGCTGAGTATTCTCCATTTTAAACAATGAAACTTCATATTTCTATTTATATAAAAAATTCTTTCTCTTTTGGTAAAGAGATGAGAACCCTAAAATTTAACCTCAGACGATACTGATTAACTATACCACGGTGAAAACTGCTACTGCAAAGGATTTTGCCCGTGATCCAAGAAAGACTGAGCTCATGTGTCTAGAAGCTTATTCCTTGCCTTAAACTTCCCCTTAGCAAGGTTATGTGTTCTGCATATTTAGAAGTAGCTGGATCAAAGAAAAATAATCAGGAATACTATGATTTCCTGAGGCATTTAGTGCTTTTGGCAAATTAGATTTTCATTTGAAATCTCAGCTCAAACACAAGGAGTTTGCTTTAATTCTATATTCCTATATTAAAGAATAAGCAAAGTTCATTCCTATATTTGTTCTTTTTTACAGGCTGGCTGTTACGAAGTTAATATCATTTTTTTTCTTTAACAAGTATTACATGCTTTGAGACTCTGATTCAGAAATATAAAAAAGAATACCCTCAGGGCCATGTCTTGCAAACTTATTAAAGAGAACAAACACAGACTCCAATTTTAAGATGACATTTTTGAACAAGCTGTTCAAGCTACATTTTCTGCTGCATTGTAAAAGGATTTGTTGTAATTTCTTGTGTCTATTTTGTGGCCTACCTGGTCTCTGGTCAAAATGACAATTCAGGCTTATGTTTGATCTCTTGTGGAAATGTCCTCTCCCTTCTTTAGTGACATAATGTATACACCCCCTGCGATTCATCGGTATTCAAATTTTAATTAGTTACACAACTCAACATAGAATTGAGGAAACAAATATAACTATATATATATATATATATATATATATATATATATATATATATATATATATATATATATATATATATATATATATATATATATATATATATATATATATATATATATATATATATATATATATATATACATAGTTGCTGTACATGCCTAAAGTTTTATAATACATTAAGGAACATACTTTATGAAAGTGCAAAAATGTTTTTTATATTCTAAACCTTACTACCATTTGCTGGAAGATTTATGGCTAAAGGAAAACAATTCTACAAGAACTTAACAATCAATTTGACTTCTGTTCTGCTTTATGAATTTTAGGATATGTTTAAAGTGCTGAGTTCTTTCCTAATATTGTAAAGTGCTAGCTTTTCTGATCTCTGATTAAAAGTCCATTTTCTAAAAGAACCTCATAGATGAGAAGAGACTAAAAAATTAGAAAATTAAGTCTAGAACACATTAAATATGTTCTTTTAAATTTTTTCCCTTTCCTTACAGGTCCAGGGATGTCACAAATTCACAGATGCAGGTCATTATATCTCCTTTTACATGGGAAGACACTAGATTACAGCTACTAAGCCAAGATACATATTTGATTTTGACAAACCAAATTTAAAGAATATAAATTGTATCATAAGTGTTGCAGATATCATCCTATTGTCTTTGGTAACAAAATAAATGTGAAGACAAGAAAAATATATATGAAGCTTGTCTTCTATTATCTGTGGGCTCCACATACCCCAAAACACTTTGAAAAATTGTGTTCATATTGAACAGGTATAGATTTTTGTCATTCCATAAATAATCATTATAATAACTATTTACACAGCATTTATATTGCATTGGGTGCTATAAGTAATTCTAGAGATAATTTAAGGCTAGGATCACTTAAAGTATATGTGTGCAGATTATAAACACAGCACAATTTTAGATAAGGATCACTTAAAGTATATGTGTGCAGAATATAAACACAGCACAATTTTAGATAAGGGAATTGAACATCCCCAGGTTTTGGTATTTGTGGGAGTCCTGGAATCAATTCCCCATAGCAACGACAACTGGATATTTACTCAAGTTTTAGATGAGAATATTTTGACTCTGGATTCAAGGCATTTTTAATTTATACACTTACAAAATAATAGCAAAAAGTGTATATGAGGTTTGAATACTACCTAAATTTTATAAAAACTGAGTATTAAATTTTTCAGATCTTTATTAATACCTGCCATGTGCAGCATAATTACAAGGGCTGAGGAGGTATTGGACTTCCTTTAACAAACAATCCCCGAAGTTTAAGAACTAAACATTTAAGTCACAGATCAATGTAGTCAGCACCAAATGTTAACAGGATGGTAAGCTGACGTGGGTTTTATCCAGTCTGGTGCTATATGTAATAGAGTGGTTAGATTTTTACCAAACCGAGCCAGTGTTGAAGACGGTAGAGTAAATAAATCATGGTGAGCCATATACAGTGTTGTGCTGAAGCTGGTTTGCATGCACAAAAGAGCCAAAGGTTATTGTCTCTTCCAAAGGCAAGTTCAGTGGTATCACTTTTGTAGATTGAAAACAGGTATTATGTATTTATACAATGTATTTATGCAGAAATCAGCAAACACTATGAATTGTTCTTTTTTCCCCTCATGTGGAAAGGCAGACGGTAAACATTTATATGAGATTTTTTTACAAATAACCCCATTGCCTTAGTACTTGGTGTAATATATGTTTGTTTCTTCCTCATATCACAATATAATACCACCAGCAGAACTCTGCCCTAGTCAGTAACTCAGAGGATCAAACTCCTTTGCTGTGGGGCTCTACTATGTTCAATGTGGCTTCATAGTCACACTGTGATATCCACTCATAGAAAGGGAATGGGTGGAGAGAGCACAGACAAGCTGTGTCTGAACTGCCTCAAAGCAGAAGTGAAACATTACTTCTGTGCACTTCCAGAAATGAGACTGATCACAAGACACCTCTATGTCCTAGAGGGACAGCAACCATTTATCAGTGAAAGTTAGCAGAGATAGTAACACTTCAAAGGGACTGGAGCATTGAGAAGATTTTCGGAGTTAAGAATGGAAGCCCAGGGCCTGGTACATGCAAGGCAATTGCTCTGTCATGGGGCTACACCCCCTAGCCCTTGAGCAAATGTTATTTTCTACATTTAGAAAGAACTGGAATCAGAAACTACTCATTATATTGGATAAACTCTACTCATAGGATATAAATTTGATGATTTCATTGATCAACACATGCCATATGATCAGCCCATACCAAGAGGAGGTTAAAAGCAACACAACATTCTGATGTGAGAAGCAGCAAAACCACATGGCAAAGGGGTGTGGATGCAAGGAAGCATGATTCATAGAAGGATATTTTTAATAATCTACCACAACTTCTTACCAGAAGGATCCCAGAAACCCAGCTGCCCTTTGTTCTTCCTCATACACCTCATGTAACTCTGTTGTAGGTTTTTGGCTATTGGGGTGACTCTGGAGTTCTTTATCTTTTGACTTGCCTGCAATACTAAGGAGAACTCAGAATTCCTTCTAAGCTTAAATTCACTAATCCAACGTTAGATCTTTACTTCAATCCATTTTGTGTTCCAGATATTTGTCTACTGGTTCTTTCTTTCTTTCTTTCTTTCTTTCTTTCTTTCTTTCTTTCTTTTTTGCAGGACCAGGGTTCAAACTCATGACCTTGCACTTGCTAGGCAGGCACTTCTGCCATGGAGCTATCTCCTCAGCCCCCTTTCTTTCTTTCTTTCTTTCTTTCTTTCTTTCTTTCTTTCTTTCTTTCTTTCTTTCTTTCTTTCTTTCTTCTTTCTCTTTCTTCCTTCCTTCCTTCCTTCCTTCTTTATTTTTTTCTGTATATTTTAGGAAAGTGTCTGCAGGGTGTTCAGGGTCTCACTACTAGATTGGACTTGTAGTGAGCCACCTGTTTACAGTCTTGCAAGATCTGTGATTACAGGTATGTGCCACCAGGCCCAGTCTCAATTGTCTTTTCAGTGTGCCCTGGGGGTGGGACCAACATGGCAGGCCAGAGGATGAAATCCCTGGCCCGTGTGCCTGCATGCAGGTGCTTTAATCAGCTGAGCTATTTGTCTACTTGTTATTTCTTCTTTAACAAGCCACTGAGTTCTTTAAAGCAAATCCTAAGTCTTACTACCTGTGTCTCTGACAATGCCAGTTCCCATCATAGCTTGTTCACACCTGGTTTAAATATATGTTGATTCAAAATGACCATCCTGTTTTTATCAGCTTTTTCTGTATAATCTTTCCCAACAATTATTTCTGATCATCTTTTAAGAAAACAAAACAGCCAGTGAGATAGCTGGGTGGTTTAAAGTACGTGCTTAGGCAAGCTTAGAGGCAAAGAACAGGGACTGCAATTTGATCCCTAGGACCACATGTTGCACCAGCCCTACCCCTTGGGCAGGTTGAACTGACCACACACACACACACACACACACACACACACACACACACACACACACACGAAACAATAATGATGCGTCCTAGAGAATTCCTATGAAGTTCTATTTGCTTTTAGGCACACTGCTTCTCACAGACAAACACCATTCATCATCTGGTATCTCAAGTCTATGCTTAGGTTTCTAAAAGAAGTCTAAAGAGGGCCTAATACTTTGTAAATATTGAATGAAGGAACAGGAAGAATCAGAATCAAGACTTTTCGTAAATAATTTTTTGAAAATCACAAAAAGAAAGAGCCTTAGTATCTTGAGATGAGAAAATACACAAGAAGAAAGAAAAAAATATAGTTGCATAGCAGTGTCTAACAACACACACACACATACACACACACACACACACACACCCCTCTTCCTTTAGCTTGAACCTGAAGTGGTTGCAGAATGTGTTGATAACATTACAAAAATTGTAGCCATTTCATCTCTGTTATGCTTGATTCTCGTGGTTCCCTGTGAACATCCCTCCTCTCACAGCCAAAAAATGTGTATCAGTATAGTAATTTCTAATACTGATACAGTCTTTGTCTCGTATGAATGTTCATCCACCCTGCCTCCACTCTGATTAATACCACCTGCTCACTACAAGACAAGGTTCATTCTGTTGAATTCAAGTATATGCCCACCCAACTAAATTGGGTATTAATATAGTTTATATATCTCTATTTTCTCAGCCCTATCTATAAACTAGGGATTATTCAAACTTCGTGGTCGGCTTTTTTATATAAAATTGTGCTAGGCATTCCACAAAAAAAGAGAAAAATCTGTGAGAAATTTTGAGATTTCTTCTTCAGAAATGGCCCAAATTTAGCCCTCTCTCATAGGTACAGAAAAGCTTTGGGAAAGGTAGTAGCCTCTACTCCAGAGTTTTGTTAGGAACAGAAACATTCTACCTTCCACCTTCTTTCCAGATTTTCTTTGTTTCACAATTTATGATGGAGTGAACATATATGTATCTCTCACATTCATTGAAATTCTAACCAGCCACATGATGGTATTAGAAGTTAGGACCTTTTGGAAAGTGGTTAGGTCACGATTTGGATATAGAGCTTATAAAAGAGACTCCACAACAATTCATAATAATTGAGCTGTGAAAACAGTCTAGAGGTCATTCAACAAATGAATGGATTAAGAAAATGTAATGTGTGCACCCACACTCACACCCCCCCCACACACACATGCACACACAGAAATAATATTCAGCCACAAAGAGGGATGAAGTCAGGTCTTTTTTTGTGGTGGGACTGGGGTTCAAACTCATGACCTTGCACTTGCCAGGCAGGTACTTGTGCCATAGAACAGTCTCCTCACCCCCAAAGTCATGTCATTGACAGGACAATTTCTACAACTAGAGAACATCATGTTAAGTGAAATAAGCCAGATGAAGAGGGTTAAAGATTGCATGTTTTCTCTTGTATACAAAAGCTAAAATATAAATTAAAAAGGAATAAAATAAAGGAGAAATAAAAGAAAAATTACAAGATATACTCCCAGAGGTAGGGAGTGAGATTGGAAGAGAGGCTAGCAAAGACAGAAGGCAGTTAGAGGCCCAAAAATGATCAAGATGTGTTGACGTATGTATGTATGTATGTATGTATGTATGTATGTATGTATGTATATATGTATATATGTATGAGTTCCTCAGAGTGAACATCACTACTCCCTTTTACAAACATGGTCCTATTAAAAAAAGTTAAAACAAACACCAATGAGCTAGTTTGTCCCTTCTACCTTATGAAGATAAAGCAAATAAGCTCCATCTATAAGGAAGGCAATCTTTACCACGCATCTAATTTACTGGTGCCTTCATTTTGGAGTTCCAGGCTTCAAAAATTATCTGAAATAAATTTCTGCTATATAACTCACTGAGTTTATATTTTGTTATAGCAGATCAAAGGGACTAAGGCACTGTCCATGGTTTACTTTGTTATATGTTTAAAATAATTTTATTAGCTGTTAAATTTTTTAAAACTTATAGTGCTTTACATTTGAATTGAACACTTTTGCAATCAATGGATGAGTGCTCATCTACATGAACTATTTATCATAAAGTTTTGCTTCAAAACAAAACAGAAAAGAGTTATCAATATGAACTTGATACTACTACCATACAATCACTGTTTAAATAGCTTTGTTGCAGTATAATTGATATAAAATATGGTACACATATTCAGAATATACAGTTTGGTGAGTTCTCAGAAATGTATATATAGCCACGAAATCACCAAAATCATAGTGAATGAATCCATAATCTCCAAAAGGTTCTTCCTGCCCTTTTGTAATTCTTTTTTCTTTTCCCACTTCCCTTGTTACCCATCCATAGACTGGTGTGAGCAGGCACCACTGGTTATTCCTGCTTCTGTTAATACTGGATACTGTTGCTTATAAATCTTTCTGGTGGTTCTATGCCCAGTTTGCATAACCTCCTTGAATGTATATAACAGTCAGTACTCTGCCAAATACCAACATGGATTCTCTAGTGATTCTGAACTTTTTCCAATTTTCTAAACTGAAATCTAGTTGCTTTTGCCTCTGAATTATCAGCTCCATTTCTTCATTGTACAGAATCTTCTGGGGCTGCCTAAGTTCTCCCTACCTGAACAGTGATCAGGACATTCCTTCCATGCAGTAAGCAGAGTTCACTGCTTTTGTTTCCTGCCCTGTAGGTATTGCTGCCTCTGTTTGTCTAGTATCTGATGTGTTGAAAACCACTGGTTTCTTTCTTTCTTTCTTTCTTTCTTTCTTTCTTTCTTTCTTTCTTTCTTTCTTTCTTTCTTTCTTTCTTTCTTTTTCTTTCTTTCTTTCCTTCCTTCCTTCTTTCTTTCTCTCTCTCTCTCTCTCTCTCTCTCTCTCTCTTTCTTTCTCTCTCTTTTCTTTCTTTTCTTTTTGAGCCAAGGTCTTGATACATAGTTCAGGCTGACGTTGAATTCAGTATATTCTCCAGGCTGGTCTCAATGTCATTGAAAATCCTTCTGCTTTATCCTCTAGAGAGTTAAGATTAAAAGTGTGTGTCACCACTCAGCTTGTCTGTTTATTTGGTTTCATGCTTTAAGATTATTCTGTCTTATGTGGAAGAGGAAGTTGCTAAATGAATTTTAGTTTTCCACAATTTTTTAAAAATTTTATTGATTTTCATGGGAAAGAAATAACAATGCGACAGTTTCAGAACAGATTAGTTGGACAGGTACAATAATTAACACATTGCATATTATTGTTATCATAGTAATTATTCAGAGTTCAAAGTTAAAAATGATTTCTTTTCCTTGGACTGGCTCAGGCTTCCTCAAGGATGGGTCTGGAATGGCAGGTGGAGCTAGGGATAGAATTGCTGTCCCCTATGCCTGATTTGGGTTTACCCAACCTGGTTCTTAAACAACAGAGCTATCCCACAAGCCCCTGTTTGCCATAAAACTTTAAGGGGCAATAAACTTTCATAAATAAATTGTAGGAAAACATTTTCCCTAAGTTTAATAAGCAGATTTGAAGACGAATTTAACTTTTGAACTTCTTAAATACAGTGGCATGGGAATATTAAAATGATAAATATCTATTATAGCTTCTTGAAGGAAAGTAAATGGATTTAATCAAATGTTGTAAGAAAATGAATGAGGGGGTATTATTTCTGATTTCTTTACCCTTTTGTCCACTTTTTTCAATGTGCCTTTTCCAATATCTGTTCCACTCTGTAAATTTACCACTCTGTCCATCCATACGCACTGGTCATCCATCTATCCATTCACTAACTCATTTATGAATGTTGCTGAGTGCCAGAGGTAAAATGAATTAAAAGACAAGGAAGATGTTCCCAAAATAAATGATAAATATCTGAGGTTCTGGATATGCCCATTAGCCTAATAGGGTAGTTACACATTGTGTATATGTGTTGAGATGTCTTATATTATTCTATAAGTATGTACAGTTGCTATATGCCATTGAAAATTAAAACATATATATGTGTTATACATATATACATACATACATATGCAATTACAACATATATATGTATATATACAACTATTTATATACATACATGTATATATCAGGAAACATCATGAAAAGTGCTCAAATATATTGAGTGGCTATTTTATTATTTGACAGAACTGAGTAAAATGGAGGGGTATTGTGGAATAGGGAGTCATTAACTTGAGTCAGGATTGGGGAACATGTCAAGGAAGACTTCTATATGACATGTTTGAAATAGGTATTGGAGGGATGATATTTCGGCTGAGATGGGAAGGAAGAAGCATTTGAAAGAAAGAACTAAGCTAAGGTAAGTATGAGGAAGAGGTTAATCCATAGTTCTCTAGTAATAAAAAGCAAACTGCTGCTGAAGTCTAGGGACTGGAGGACAGCACGAAAGGAAGTGAAGTTACAGAGGTACTTGACACCAGGCTATGAATTGAGTGCCAAGCAGAGAGTCTGGACTAAAATCTTCCTATAGTGTGAGGTTTAAGAGCATGGAAATTACATGATGAAATGTGGATCCTGGACTCCTTATGGGAGAGAGGAGTTAAGAAATTGTTGCTGAAGTCACATGAGAGAGGATGTGAGTCCCTGAACTCAGACAGGGAGCATGATGAATAATTCAAAAGGCAATTATACAAGTGAAACTGCAATATATAGTGACCAGTTGCACGGTGAGAATATGAAGAAGACAAAGATAAATGCCTCTTGGTTTTCCAATTTGATGAAATGGGCAGATGTCATGTTATTAGCTGAGACAGATACATAAGGCAGAGTAGGTAAGGATGAACTTTTAGAACCATTGAATTTAGGATTTTTATGAATCATTCAGTTGGAGAGTTACAGCGGGTAATTGGACGTCAAGGGAGACACTTTTTGAAGGTCATTGGTGCAGTGTCATAGGATGATCACAGTTGATTTGCTCACATCATATAGGATAAGAAGAAAATAATATGGACTTTTCATACTCTGGAAAACTTTATTGAAAAATTTTTTACTTCAAAATCTGTGAAGCAGAAATATTCACGTAGGCCAATTTCTAACTATTTCAGTGCAGAAGATCCTGCCAACACATTTTCTTAGTGAGCAAAAAAGAAAAAAAATGAGCTTAAGATATTTTCATCAGCCTTGGTGAATTCTACTTTTTTTCAGTGTAATAAATATTTTTGGGTGAAAATGAAAACTAATCAGACATGAGCATACTTGGCCATAGAATTTCAAAGCAGTGACCACTGGAACAGAAAAGAAGGGTGTCTAGGAGGAAATCTCAGGAGTCAGTGCGGAGCCCTTTTAAGAGTTGCTATTTTAGGCTCAGCTCTCATTTAAATATTCCTGAGACTGAATAAACAGGGAACTTGGGAAAGCCTGAGTCACTGTCATGCCCTTAATAAGCTTCATAAACCAAGACACTAACTTGGTCATTTTATGAGCCCATGAAACTGAGATCTATTTGAGGAAGAAGTGATTTGAGTTGACCTTCAAGCAGTGGAAAAGAAAACACTTGCTACTTCCTGAGAATTTCCTCAGAGGAAGCTCCACCTCAGACAGTAGAAGCCCACTGACATTTCCTTGTCTCCTGAAATGTCAGAAATCCTGGCTATGACACCTGTATTTGTGAAGACTGCACATATTTGAGTATTATTAGTGGCAGCTTTGTCAGTGTTAGTGTGAAACTCTGCTTTTCTTGATGTGGTTCATGGGGAGCAGATAATATTATATCTAGTGACAAAGCGATTGATGCTCCCTTCTCCCAGATCATAAGCTGTGGGCAGAGATAATGGAAAACTCAGTTTTCCCTAATCCTATTCAGTTACACAGATATGGAAGAGTCCTTTTTCTTTATTCTAGAGTCAATCATCCCACAGTTGGCTTTCAGACTAAGACAAGACTTGGTGGGTTTTGTGTTTTTCAGCGATGTACACAATGTCAAGAAATTCTTGCTCTAGTGTTACCTGGCATGAATGATTTTTAAATATTATGCACATTACAAAATGTCCAAGACTAGTAATTTTACACTCCCCAAAATTTTCTTCCTTATACTATTGGAAGTTGCTAGTGGAAGTAATGTATAAAAAAATGACTTCCCCAGATACCTCCAGACTTGCAAACAACCCATAGAGGAAAGAGTATTGTTAACCACTGCAGAATAGTTGGAAGGTACTTAATAAAGTAAGCATTTATCTTCAAAGAGCTTAACAATTCTTGGCAAATAGAACCTGTCCTGGAACCCAAGATGTTCTGGTTTCTCAGAAAAGAGTGCTCAAAAATAATAGTGGATGTATCATGTAGGCCACATCTACAGATGTCCATTGTGAGATTTTTTTCAATGACTATTTTAACTAAAATTCACAGAATCGCCAATGGAGTTAAAGCTTAGATTCTTTTGTATCCAAAATCAACTGTGCAATAATGAGTCACCTTAAGGATGTGGGATCAAGGGCTAGAAAGAAAAGCTCACAGTTAAATGACTAACACCCTTGTAGCAAGCTGCTACTGAGCTCTGAACTTCTACCCCCAGTCATTTTCTTACTGTTTTTCTTTTTCAGATTTGTACAGAAAGCAGATGCTGCCACGGCTATGTGAATTAATTGATCAACTTGAGATCTGAGTTGATTTTAAGGCCTCCGCATAAAAAAATGAAGATACAAAGCACTCAGTATAACAACTTTTTCTAAAGTTTTATGAATTTATTATACTACATAGTTGGGGATCCCAGATGAGATAGGACACCCTAATTGAGACTGCTTTAAAATATAGTGTTTTCTATGATAATTTAATTGGAATGTTCACTGTGTGTCATGTTTCATGTTAAGCATTTCATAAACACTATTATAGCAATGAGAGAAGAATAACTGAGACAGAAGGGGTGTCCTTGGAGGTGAGCAGGTCATGAGTGTGGAGTCCACGTGAATGAGATTAATGCTCTTATAAGAAGTATTGAAAATTACGTATTGGTCTCCCACAGACACACTGCCTGGGCCTCAGGATTTTTGAGGAAAAAATAACTAAAATTATCAAAGAAATTGAGTTTTTTGCATTCTATGATCATATCCTCATTCATACAACCATCTGGTGGGCTTTAGGCAACGCCAAGTTATAGTTCACTGGGAAAGCAGTCATCACATACGTAATATGTGCTACATGCTTCAAAGCTTTGAGGAACCAAAGACAAGATTTAGTTCTTGCGCTCTGTGGACTTCTATCAGGATAACAAGTACACATTTTTTAAAAACTCCAAGGGGGATTTTGCACATTTTGTCTCTCAGACCTTTTTCTCAAGGTTATTAGCAATGGCCACACAGATTGTGTTCCATACAGAGACCATAATGTGAATGGCAACCCTGGGAACTGACACTGCACAACCTCCACAATCATACATGGAGGCCCTGTTTATTTAAATAGCCTCTACTTAAAATACCTACCCCTGTAGCTCTGCCTTCCCATTCCGTCCAGATGCATCTCTGCTTTGAACTGTCGACATCCTGGCTTGACCACAGCTTACAAAGTGTTCCTCTTTTCTGCAGACTTCCTTTCATATATTTGGTCTATAATAGGAATTTGAAAATCAAACAGGGCCTCCATGAGCCTTTTCTTCCTGGTGAGTGTTTTCTATTACCATTAGTTTAACCCAGTGTTCTCATTTAGCTTTTTGCCACCTTGAATCTTACCTGTGTGCCTAGTTTTCCATGGTCAGGGTAAGAGCTATGTCCTATGCATCTTTGTGTCTCCTGACAGCACTTTCATATAATTGAAACTCAAAAGGACAAAATAAGAAAGTGCTGTTTAAAATGAGAGATCTTTTAAAGAGTAAAAGATGCCTGTTAAAATGAAATCTTCAGTTGATACATTTTTAAAATTCTTTTGCTGCTGACCGTCAAATATTTATGTTAATGACAACCAGGAAAAGCACAGATATTGGAAATGTACCAAATCTGAGCCTGATTTCAGACAACTCATTCTTTTTACAAAACTGTAAAAGAATCGAATAAGAAAAGGCCCAGGCACTAGTGATCCTCACAATTCTTCTTGAGTCATGCTCATTCTTTCTCAGGGTGGTACCATTTAGTTCAGCACAGAGGGAGAAAAATAAAGGAAAGAACACAAGCAAAAGGTCTGAAAATGAATAAAAACATAGTCTATCGTTAACATTTAGCTTATGTTTAGAATCTTTATCTTGACCATTTCCAAATAATTACGTCAGAAATTTTATTCTTATGAAGAATAACTAATTTTCCCACTAAAAAGGATGGAAAGAAAGAATAGAAGAAAGAGAAAGGGAAAAATAAGGGAAAAGGAAAATAAAGCAGGAATGAAGAGGGAGATAAAAGAAAGGAGGAGAGGGAAGAGGGGAGAGGACAGAGATGAGAGAGGGGAGAGCGGAGAGATCTACAAATAAAATACAGTTTGCTTTTTGGTTAAAGAAAGTTGTTTGCTTCAACTTTGTTGAAGTTCAATACACTTTAATTGCAACAGGAGTCTGGAATGCTCTGAAACTCTGACTAAGGGAATGGCCTCCCTGAGTAATTTAAACTTCCTTTCTCATTCATAGCGCCAACCACAAGAGTAAACTGGCAATGGGCTCCTTTTGAATCTCATGAGTAAAAAATGTACTGAAAACCATTTTTTCTAGCCAGAATGAGTGCTATTTCCTCCAGATCTACTTTCTGACAAATAGTACATCCTAAAACAGGTAGCTAAGCCCTTAGTCACAGGAACTCAAGTTTTTCATCAGAAATAAGTCTTCTTCCCCTCTGACTTGGCTAGTCTGCCCCATCTGCTCTGGAGCACTAGAGTCCCATGAGTAAATTCGAAACCTACTTCAGGGGAATGAGCTACTCAGAGAAAAACCCCAGCATCCTGTACACTCTGATTATAGCACCACATAAGCACATTTAGGAAAGAAAACGCTAACAGTTTGACAGAGTAAGAATAGGCTGCCTCTGTGGTCTGACACCAGGGACTCTAAGGAGGCCTTAATGTCACCTCCCCTTACAGGACTTTGGCCTTCCAGGGTAAAGCTGTAATCTTTCAGTAAAGATCAAGTGATTAAGGCTCCTACAACATTATTACTCATATCTTCATATGAGTAAAAAAAACCTGAAAAAAGTTTTGGAGGGAAAGAAAGAACAGGATAAACAAAATGGGTTAAGGTTAAGGTTACATTTCAGGAGCCTCAGGGAACTAGATCTTTTCCAGAAAGTGATTTTGCTCGTTCGGATACCGTTTGCTTGTGACAGTTTCCCTGTAGTAGACAAATACTATAGGCAGAATGACTTAACTTTTGAAGCATTACTGAGTTTACATGATGCTCTAAATCATTCAGATTCTCTTGAGTGCAAATGTGACTATTTCCTTTCTTACCACAAAACACTACACTCAAACATCCCTTTGGACTTTGAAGTTATTTCACCTTTAAAAATTATTAAATTCACTTTCTGACAGGCTACTAATACTATATCTGGGGCTCATGTTATTTCTTTAGGTGAAGTTTGAAAGAAGTATGACAGGAGACATATAATTAAACATACTCAAGCATCATGTCAGGAATTAACAGCAAATATTACTTACATAGTATAGCAGGAAATTTTCCTGTCAGGCAAATAATCTCACAGGTTTCTAACTGTAGGTAAATGGAGTTGTAGAAGAGATAGCTGACCATGGGAATGTCGGCACGATGCTCTGGTTTGAGAGCCTTTCTGTCTTCTCATAGAAGAGATTAGCAAAAGTGAATTTATGAATACAAATTAAGGATGACTTTGGTTCCTGGCCCACACCACCCCCTGCTCTGGGAGTCAGACTGATTCCTCCCTGGGGTGGGGCGGGCCCATCCTGAGGTGCAATGGATGCAAAGTGCCCTCAGTGGGGCGTGGATTGGTTCTGCCCTAGTGTGCCAAAGGGGCCTGCCACCCAGTAGCTCAGCACAAAGAGGCCATATAAAAGGGGGCTGAGGAAGGAATCTACATTTTAGCTCCTGGGAGGAACTTCAGTCTTTCCCATTTGGCTTGGACTTCATCACCTGGCTTGTAGCGCAGACTCTTCCGCGGTCTCTAGCTTGGACGCTTCAGCCATCTGTTATGATTTATGTCTAGTTGTCCCCCCAAAGCCTCATGCAGTCATTAGGCGGGGACTTCTATAGATTGAGGCTTGACTCAGAGTCACTGGGATTATGTGTTTTAGTACTGATGTAGAGTTTGAGACTTGATCCATGATCCCTGGGATTATGTATTTAAGTACTTCTGGGATTATGGGTGTAGCCTA